>WOVY01009588.1:0-17566 GCA_013436015.1 Rhipicephalus annulatus
CGCCCACGTCCTTCGGTTATTTCGCGAACAACGGTTACCCACAAAATTTTTGTGCCACTTACAAAGGAGTAAAGAAATCAGATAACGCTGTATTGGCTACAAGTCACAGTGTTCTTACTCAAATCGTTTCGCTGAGACTAAAACGTGCTACTACCTACGAGTCGACATGGTACGCGAGTTAACAAAGCACATCAGTAGTCTGCTTCAGTCACCGTCCTAGCTATACTCCACTGGAATATCCCTAAACAGGATAAGAGACTGAACTTACACTAGACCCAATGAGTTTCTGGCAAAGATAAGATAAAATACCGTTACATGGCATCTAATAAAAGTCACGCTCAGTTGATCCTCTAATGATCATCTTAATATATCCGCGTCATAATAATTGCTTGGTCAGTAGTATACGTTGCAGCTCCGGCGGCCAACTGTCTGCCTAATTGCTAAAACTTGCACTGCAAGTTGATTTTCAAGGAATGCCTTCCACCTTGCGATCCTCGAGGTTCTCTATGAGAACCGGACGCGTACTTCACCGATGCGAGGATCAGAACTAGCGCAGACTAGTACATTTCATACTTTCATTTTCAGCCCACTGCTGCGCATATAAAGTTGGTATACACATGTTAAGGGGTAAAGCTAGCTACCCGCTTCTTCCCGGTCATTTTTGTGTTTGCATATTTTGGTTGATTAATGTATACGCATGACTTCTGCAATGCAGGCCGCCTTTGTCGTAAACTTCTCCAGAAACGTAACGAGATTTCAGTAAATCAATCATCAGAAATTTCTGTACAGCCCGCATCAGGACGGGCTCGCTGCTGACTGCTGGGTTTCATACACGCGAGCTTCATGATTATACTACGATCGTAATAGCGAAGATGCAGCTAAAGGATTTCAGGTCCCTCACAGAACGAAATAGTAATGGGCACGCACTGGCGTCCTTCCATACAGAATTATTCTATAACAGACTACAGTAGGGCTGAGCGAGTGGTAACATTTTAGCCGTATTGACGCACATACGAATCAAATATATTCTAATAGCAGGCAACCTCTTTCAAGGCAGGCCTTGATACTATGATTTTCTTTATTTCGAACAAACTTTAACGAAGCAACAGAACCATTACACTTAATTACCGACAAAATATACTCAATTATGTAAAGTGAGGTGATCTCAATACAGTACTGACTACAGCCCACGAAAAATGTTTGATGCATATGCAATTATTTCAGTAGTGTTTGAGGTGGTACTTCGTCACCAGCTTTCGAATATTGCCAAGTTCATTTAATAGTCTTTCGTGAAAGAACATCAAGATCTCATGATCATAGACTGAGGGCACATTCGCTTTTGGTGACCTGCAGTTTTTGCTTAGGCGAAAATTATTTCATTTAGCGAACAGTAAAGCTTCGATACACCACTAAAAGCCTGAACTGCGTGGAGTTTTTACTATTCATCAATAAAAAAGTGAAGACAATGATTCTTCGCTCTTCCGAGGTGTAGTTGGTTCTTTGAAGTTTTCACGTCGAGGCGAATTATTCGAAAAGTATTCGATTCCAGCACCCAATTGAATAACAACTGCTATTCGAAATTTTCGAATATTCGCACAAAGCCACACACCAGAGAAGCCCCGTCTCAGAAACCCTTAGGAGAAGAACTATAGCCTCCTGAAGACCACTGCACCCCCCTTCGCCAAATGTCCGTGTTAGGACCGGCGCCAGGTCTGACAATGGATCGGCGTTCCTTTTGATGTTCCTTTTGAGTCGCCAAACGGGTGGGCGGCCGGTGTCCGCCATGTATTGTTCCCACCTGGCCGGAGGGTGCGGCGTCCTGCCGCCGCGGCGCCGTGAGCAGTTCGGGAGACCACCGGTGCAGCTTCTTCTTTGGAAGATGACGGCGGCGGCGGCGGCCGGGAATCGTCCCGCTAATTGAACGAGTCGTTCGGCACCCTTTGAAGCTTGTTTACGGCGGCCCTTTCGATGGATGCAGTCATCAACTCCAGACCCCTCGCCCAGCGACACACCTTGACGGGGGGGGGAGCCGCGTTCGTGCCACATGGCCGTGCGGTGACCACGCTTCAGTTTTGAACGTTCGCGTGGACCGTGCGTGCTCGTCACCCTCGCGGGTAATGTGTGGTCCGTGATTGGACGGTGCCATCTGTACGCGGTCCCCGATCTAGGGATCTGGGGAGGACAGACCCTTTATAATGAGCCCCCACGGCTCATTCGGTGCTTTTTCGAGTGGAGAACTCGCCATGTACGAAGAACGCCACTATATATCTAAACTTTCTTATTGACCTCTCTCTAATGTAAATAAACGTCTGTTCTCTGTTTTCCCATATAAGCATTGCTTCTCGCTATAAGGGACGAGTCCGATGGGAGCCAGCTACCAACGACGAGACCCACAGGACCCAGACCACAACAACTGGATGGCAGCGGTGGGATCGAGCTCATCGACCAGGAGGCAATGCTGAGACCTGCTGTCTGGAGACCTAGAGTCGGACAAAACTGCTTCGTGGCATCTCTGACAACACGGGAAGGAACGCGTCCGAATTCATGACTGCATAGGGTGAGTGCACTGCTTTTCTTTGCTGAGATATCACCAGGCTTTGCGTAGGATTGTAAACAAAGCAGTGATTTGGTAACGGTTGACGGAAGTATTGATAGTACGTCAAAGTTGTTTAGTTAAAAGAGTTAGCAGCACCAAGGACCGCCATGAATTTGAAGGGACTAAAAAAGCCAGAGTTGTTAGAGTTGGCCCGAGAGCTGGGCCAGGTAATTGCCGAGACGAAAAGAAAGCAGGAGATCATTGACGCCATCGAGAAGATCGGGGCAGATGACGATGAGCTGAGCGAATGCTTGGAGGCTATTACGCAAAGGAAAGAGGAGCAGAGGCTCCGTGAGGAAAAAGAGGAGCAGAGGCTCCGGGAGGAAAAAGAGGAACAGAGACGTCGTGAGGAGAAAGAGGAAAGAGAACGTATCGATCGTATGGAAATGAAACGCCTAGAAATTGAACTAGCAAAGGCTCAATCATGAACGGAGCTAGCGCAGTGGCACGAGAAAGAGAGCGCCGAATGACAGATTTGATGCCATCCTACGCGGTAGGAGGGGACATGGGTCTTTTTCTGGTGCACTTTGAGCGCACGTGCGAGAGGGAAATTTTGCTAAAAACACGTGGCCCCAGCGCTTGCTTACGCTGCTGCCGTGTGAAGTAGCTGACATTATAGCCCGTATGGGTAAAGAAGACGCAGACGACTATGACAGAGTCAAAGCGAGTCTGCTCAAAAAGTACAGACTGTCAGCGGAGGCGTTCAGGCGAAAATTTCGTGAGATCGAGAAAGCCAAAGACGAGTCATACCCAGAGTTTGCGTACACCCTTAAAGGTAAATCTGGAGAATGGCTTAGAGAGGAGGGTGCGCTTGGCGACGCGGAAAAGACTCTGCAGTGTTTTGCGTTGGAACATTCTTCGGCGTCTACCTGAAAACATTAGGTACTGGGGTTCAGGATATACAAGGAGTAGATACGATCACGAGAGCGGCAGAGACTCGCAGAGGAGTACTAAATCGCCGTGCCCTCGAAGGCAAGGATGTCCCTAGGAGGGGAATTAGTAAATATCGGGCCGACAAGCCTCCGCGATGGACAAAGTCGGTCGGTCATTGCCGAAGGAGGGTTTAGAACTCCAGAAGGAAGCGGTGATGAGAAAAAACAGAGAAAGGAAGAAGCACCCGAGAAAAGGGCGGAAGGGCAACAGAAAAAGGCGTTCCGAGTGCCAAGAAGCCGATAGTTTGGCTATAACTGCCAACAGACGGGCATATTTCTTTGGGTTGTAAGAACCCGAAGTTGTGTTAATTTCACTCTGTAGTAATGACGAAAACATGAAATTGCTAGAACCATACATCCGAGACCTAGTCGTGAATGGCCCAACCGTGCCGCGTGCTCCGCGATTCGGCCGCAACTATGGATGTAGTTGCACCCGTCCTATGTCGAGAGAGGTCAGTTTACAGGAGAATGCGCGTGGATAAGACAAGCAGTAGAGACAAACAGTGCATGTCTCCAGTACAAGAGTCCGCACGAAGGCCCTTTCGGTGTTCTAGGACACTGAAGCTGCCGTTTCGGCACATCTCCCAGTGCAAGATACCCGTATTTGTTCTCAATAAATCAGAGTACTTGCTGCGACAAAAAGGAATTGGGTTCAGTGAGGGTATCGTACAGGCCTTAACTCGATCCAAAGCAAGGGAGCTCGCCGCTCAGACAGTTTGTAAAGATCCGGTGGCAGACGAAACAGCTTCAGCGGCAGAGCCTTCTTTACCTGGCACGAAACTGGACCGCCCTATAATGGAGCCTCAAAACACAATATCTAAAGAAAGATGTAAGAAACCGGATGAATCCGAGGCATCTCGAGAAGTAGAATGCACTATAAAGCTGTTAAATGTAAGTCCTACAGAACTGATAGTGGAACAGGAAAATGACTCCACTCTCCGTAACTTAACGCCAGACGCGAAGGAAGGGGTGGCTAAGCAAAACATTCAGTTCACCAAGAAGGGGGCGTCTTGTACAGAAAGTACACAAGTCGAAAAGGAGTTCGGTTTAATCAGCTAGTCGTACCGTATCCTTTCCGCAAGGAGCTGCTGCACCTGGTCCACGGAGGTTTGTGGTCAGGCATCTCGGCATCAAAAAAACAAAGAATGTTTGTTACGGGAGTTTTACTGGCCCGGCTGCTTTCGGGAGGTGGAGGCATTTGTAAGAAGCTGCGACACGTGCCAACGCGTTGGCAAGCCAGGGGATAAGGCTAAAGCACCTATGAAGCTGGTCCCCATTATCACAGAACCGTTTCGCAGGCTAGTTATAGACACAGTGGGTCCACTTCCTGTAACGCAGTCCGGGTACCGGCACATACTCACAGTGCTCTGCCCGGCCACGAAATTCCCGGAAGCAGTACCGTTAAAGGAGCTCAGCTCGGAGGAGGTAGTTAAAGCGCTTTTATCTATCTTTGCACGTGTAGGCTTCCCCGCAGAAATTCAGTCCGACCAGGGATCTGTTTTTACAAGTGCACTAACCTCGACATTTCTAGAAAAGTGTGGCGTTAAAATCATCCACAGTTCAGTGTACCACCCTCAGTCAAATGCTGTAGAAAAGGTACATTCAGTCATGAAACGGCTGCTACGCGCCCTTTGTTATGAGCAAAAAGAGGATTGGGAGGCTTGCTTGCCCGCAGCTATGTTCGCGCTTCGGATCGCTCCTCACGAATCAACAGGGTTTTCGCCTGCGGAGCTTGTTTACGGACGTGCTCTTCGCTCCCCACTTCGCATTGTTCGAGAATCTTGGGAGGGCCGGGCGGACGACCCTTCGGTAGTAGCATACGTGCTTGAGCTGTTAGACCGACTTCACGCAGCTCAAGAACTAGCGGAGCAGGAAATGCGCAGAGCTCAAAACAACGCTAAGCGCTATTATGACAAGACAGCCCGGACGCGAAGCTTTCGAGTAGGGGAAAAAGTGATGATACTGAAACCCTCACTGAAGAATAAACTTCAGGTCCAGTGGGAGGGACCTGTTGAGGTAGTTCAGAAATTGTCAGACACAAATTACTTGGTTACTGGACTGGGAAGGCGTAAAACGCAACAGTGTACCACACGTAATCGCTCAAACCGTACCAGCAGAGGCATGCCGTTGTAAACATGTCGCTCAATCAACCGGAAGAAATGCCTATTGATTTCCCGGAGTTAACAACAGAAAACAAGACATTGGCGAGACTATTGTAACCTGGTAGAGCAGGCGGAGTTGGAGCCATATCAGGAAGCGGAACTGAAGGAACTATTGTTTGACTTTAAAGAAACATTTTCAGACACACCTGGCAGAGACCAAAGCCCTAGTTCATGATATTGAGCTGACAATCTTCGGAACCATTCGATTCTAAAAGCTTACCGCGTTTCCCCGAGCAACGGGAAATAGATGGCCGCGGAGATAAACCGAATGCTCGAGCTAGGAGTGATCGAGCCAGGAAGAGAGTGATTACACCTCGCCTCTGATCTTGGTTGAGGTCCCAGGGAAAGAGCCGCGACCGTGTATTGACTATCGGAGGCTCAACTCGATTACAAAGGACCAAACTTATCCAATTCCGCATATTGAGGAAAGGCTTGAGCAAGTCAGCAGTGCCAATTTCATCTCGACTTTGGATTTAGTCAGGGGATACTGGCAGGTGCCTCTAACTGAAAGGGCTAGTAGGCTTGCGGCGTTTATTTCCCCGATGGGAACATTTCGGGCCGAAAGGTCCTTAGTTTTGGATTAAAGAATGCCCCTTATTGCTTTTTCTGGCCTAATGGGACAAAAGTGTTACAGGGTATGGAGGACTTTGCCCTCCCGTACCTAGATGAATATTGCTATTTTTTTCTTCTTCCTGGATAGACCACATGAAACACTTGCGAGCTGTGCTATGTCGTCTGCGTGAGGCGGCTTAACAGTGAAGGTTGCGAAATGCCAATTGGGGCGCGCTGAGGTAGCTTATCTAGGGCATGTAATAGGCCAAGCTACCGCCGGCCGTCAGAAGTAAAGCTGGGGGCCGCAATAGACAACTTTCCCCAGACCACGAACCCAGAAAGACATTCGGTCGTTTCGTTGGATTGGCCGGTTATTATCAAAGGTATATCCCGCGTTACTCTGACATTGCAAGTTCCTTGACAGACGCTCTTAGAAAGACTGAACCCCAGACCGTAAAATGGGATGGGGCCAAGGAACTGCTTTTCTACGCTAAAGAAGGCACTAAAAGTCAGCCAGTGTTGAGCGCGCCCTGACTACTCTAAGCCGTTCATTCTTCAGTGTGACGCCAGCGACCGGGGTATGGGTGTGTCCGTGCTTTGTCAGAGGGGAGAGAACGACCAGGAACACCCTGTACTGTATGCCAGTAGAAAGCTTTCTGTTCGTGAGGAAGCATACAGTGCCTCAGAAAAGGAATGTGCCTGCGTTGTTTGGGCTGTGCAGAAGCCTAGACTTGCTACAAATCGCCGGTTCTAGGTTCACAATAGAGACTGACCACTGTCCCCTCACATGGGCTACAGTCCATGTCAATCGAAAAACGGCCGTCTTTTGCGCTGGAGCTTAGCTCTTCAACAATACACCTTTGATATCCATTACAAGAAGGTAAACTCAACAGCAACGCAGATGGTCCTGAGTCGTTGTCCCTAGTACCCCCGAGGGCTTCAAAACGATTTTCTGCTTTCTATCCTCGATTTGAGGCCCACTAGTTTCTGTATTTATCCAAACATGTGTCAAGTGTTTTGTTAATGTCTCAAAAGTGGCTGATGTGGTGTTGCGACTCGGCGGGGGCCACAGGAATAAAGTTGAGGTAGAAGGAAATGACTTCCACAGGTGAATCTAAGTCTGGTGATTCTGAGTAGGGAATTGCCGTGTGCTTGCTCGTGTGTGGGTGTGCTTTCGGCGCAGTTTCCCGCAGTTCCCTCATTGTGGTGGGCGGAAAATATGTGGGAGAGGGTCACCTCATCCCTGCGAGCAACGCCCTCTTGGTCAATGATCATCGGATCCAGTGTTCGGGACAAAAAATAATAGAGGAAGAGCCGACAAGCTGCAATAACAGATCCGCTGCACAGTACCTGCTGGTCCACTGCACCTCGGGATCTTCTTTCCCCGGCGGAGAGGCTGTTAGGACCGGCGCCAGGTCTTACAATGGATCGGCGTTCCTTTTGATGTTCCTTTTGAGTCGCCAAACGGGTGGGCGGCCGGTGTCCGCCATGTATTGTTCCCACCTGGCCGGAGGGGTGCGGCGTCCTGCCGCCGCGGCGCCGTGAGCAGTTCGGGGAGACCACCGGTGCAGCTCTTCTTGGAAGATGACGGCGGCGGCGGCGGCCGGGAATCGTCCCGCTAATTGAACGAGTCGTTCGGGCACCCTTTGTAAGGCTTGTTACGGCGGCCCTTTCGATGGATGCAGTCATCAACTCCAGACCCCTCGCCAGCGACACACCTTGACGGGGGGGGGAGCCGCGTTCGTGCCACATGGCCGTGCGGTGAACCACGCTTCAGTTTTGAAACGTTCGCGTGGACCGTGCGTGCTCGTCACCCTCGCGGGTTAATGTGTGGTCCGTGATTGGACGGTGCCATCTGTACGCGGGTCCCCGATCTAGGGATCTGGGGAGGACAGACCCTTTATAATGAGCCCCCACGGCTCATTCGGTGCTTTTTCGAGTGGAGAACTCGCCATGTACGAAGAACGCCACTATATATCTAAACTTTCTTATTGACCTCTCTCTAATGTAAATAAACGTCTGTTCTCTGTTTTCCCATATAAGCATTGCTTCTCGCTATAAGGGACGAGTCCGATGGGAGCCAGCTACCAACGACGAGACCCACAGGACCCAGACCACAACACCGACCAGTTCCCAGTGGAACGGGAAGAATAAAAAAAAATAACAAGAAAGATACTGCACGGAGTCGAGACGTACGACCATATTTCTCGTCAAAACCAGCTCTCCGGGGCGCCCAACTCTCACGGACGGACGACCGGCGAAGCAAACCGACCGAGGCCTGCGAGCGCCAAGTCCGATATTTGCATGTCTTCGACCACTGTCGCCCCGAGCGCCGCGTAGCGGCTGAACACGTTTTTCGCGAGACTCCCTTAACAAGATTACCGAAGTTTCCGCACTCTGCACTCGCCGTTTCTTTTTCGTCGTCATCTTTTGTTCGTCTGTTTATGGGGCGCATTTCTATTTATTTAATCTATCTTTGTGCTTGGCTTCGCTTGATTTTCAAATCCTTCTTTATCTCCCCGGGGGGGGCATCCTTATAAGTAGCTGATCGTTATGTTTCGCCTCAGAGCCCAAGCCGGCTTACGGGAGACGCGTTTGAAAGACTTCGTCGCGACGTGGTCGGCGGGTAAGATGACTAAGCAAACAAAAAAATTACAAACAAACGCGTTGAGAACATATGGGAAGAATAGCAGAATGAAACTTACTCGGCACGTGGACGAAATAAAGTATAAAATGAAAGGAACAGGAATTACGTAGTTTACGGCACACACGCGAGAAATATGCTAAGATGAGCGGAATAACTTTCTTTTTTCGGCAAGCAGTGCGCAGTGCCCGGCGATAGCGCCCAGCTGAGCGAGAAATTTTGCGAGAAATTTCGCCCACTACGCGCGAGGGACAGAATGGAAGTGGCGGGTATTATAAGTATGCGAAAAACAAATAAAGAAAAATAACATATGCGCATTGCAGAGTGGGCTCGTTATGAATGCAGTTGCGTATAGTTCAAGCGCAAAAGAAAATAGGGGGGAGGAGAGGGGATCGCACGCATGCGCATGTTTCAGCACCAGATGCTGCAGACACACGGATACACACACAGACCAATAGCAACAAAAACACACAAACACAGTCACATACAAACACACGTATAGAAAGGCGGTATATAGGGACGTATACGAAGACGGGAGGTATGCAGATTTCAGGTATATAAAATCGAGATGCTTCCACCAGTAGCGCTGATGGCGAAAGTGGACGGCGATCATGCATACAGCATCCCCGAAAATGAGGATAGCATCTTCAACTTCGTTTTTTCTTTCTTCTTTTCCCCGATATCGTCGCCGGAGTTCGGCGCACGTTATACTGCATACACAGCGCGAGCCGTTGTGCGATGTATACAGAATACATCAGAGCTACAGGCCCCGAGCCGTTACTGTTGGAGCACATACCGATAAGCAAGGCGATCAAAAGCGTGTGATCAAAGCGCAAGCGAGCGCGGCCGCTTGGCCAAACAATTGTTAAGGCTACAGCCGTACGTGCTTGGGTGCTATTCCCTCGCATGTTCAAGCTTCAGCATATTGTTATGTCCTGTATGGTGAAACAACGGTTTCGCTGTATAGAATACAATACGGCAGTGCAGACCTAATTAGCAGGTAGAATTTTAAGGCGAAAGCCTTCGGTGCAGCGTCGGACGCGAAGTGGCCGTCGACGGCGGCGGTGTAATACGAGTGATGCGAAACATCATGATCGTGTGATTACGTCATAATGACGCAATCATCATGACGTGTGACGTTGCACCAGAACACGGTGACGTCATCAGGTGACATCGTCGCTTGGTCGAAGGCGGGTCCGATCACGGAGGCCATGCAAAACCTGGTAGTGTGCAGAAAGCTTTCGGAGGGAGAAGATCAATACATCGATCGAGAAGAACAAGGCGGCTTTGCCTTAACAATTGTTTGCCTAAACAAAAGCCTGCGACTTTGTTCAAGACGTGTAAGGATAATGCTGAAATGAACCTAACACGAACAAACTTGACTAAGTTCGGTCACAGAAATGACAGGTTTCTTTCACGTATGTCACTCTCAACGCGAAGTTCGCCGCGGCATAATGGTGGTGTACGGCTCTCGGCTGCTGAACCGAAAGTTGTGAATTGTATCTCGAGAAAACAGCCGCGGTCGCATTTCGACGCAGACGCTCAGTGTGCGATGTCCCTGCCCGTTAAACATCAGACGGTGGAAGTTTCCAGAGCCCTCCGCGACGGCATGCCTCATAATAATGGTAATAACGTGATTTTGCGGCAAGCAAAACACCACAAATTATTATAATCGAGGGCACGCTTGGTCTGGAACTACCCACGTGGCCGAAATATATGCGCAGAGATTCGCTATCGTGTCCGTACATTAATCCCGGTGTTGCCTCGCCACGTCAGCGCTCACGAAATAACCCTCGCTTTTTTTCTCATTTCACACGAGCAATCTAGCGTGTATTATTACAGCAGATCTGAACGAAGCGAGGCGTAACATTTGACAGAACCAATTCCTCTTTAGAAAATAATCATTACGTGGCAAGACAAGTCAAGCGACGTCCTGCGCTCGGAATACTTTCAGCAGAAAAAAAAAGAACAATGAAATAGCGCGATATGTCATGTACTCCTGGTCACATCGCGCGGGATGCTTTACCTCGCTTCATAGTATAGCGGACACCCGTGGTCATTTTATATGTGCGATGAGTTTATAACGACGCGCACATGCCTCTGCAGCGTGTTGCTGCTGCTAGGGCTTCATAATTGCAGCCCGGCGACTCATAACCCTTCATTGCAGGCGAGTGAAATTTTCGCTTGCCTTCGTGCTTTGCAGCAGGAAACTGCTCACGAACTGTGAGAAAAGGTGGCTTATATAAAAACAGCTGTGTGTGTACGTCTAGTCACGTCGCTCCTAACAATAACTTTTCATTTTATTTTACTCCCTCCTCTAGCAAACGAACAACAACAACAACAACAACAACTAAGTGAGGACAAGTGATTGTGTAATTGTTATTGCGCCGCGCTGATATTATACATAAATGCACTTGTTTTGTACACCCTGACTAGACATAAAATCGACCGCTCCCTCCTCCTCTCTATTTTCGAATTATAAAAGAATAATAAAAAAGTACAGAAACAGATATGGTGGTGACGTAAATGGCTGCGATATACAGGGAGAAATATATGACGCTCGAGTCAATTTAATGTTGAACGAGCGCGAAAATTCTGAATGAAGCACAAACCGAGATACCTTTTTATAAAACACCGTATGTGGTCTCGAGACGTTGCCTTTGTTTTGTTATGTTTCCGACTTTACGTGTACGGAACGAGTTCCGCGTACAATAAAAAGAAAGCTTTGGCTTTGGGCTGACGCATTTATTTTAAAAAAAAATGTTTTGGTAAAGTGAGCGGCACACTCAGACAGTGTATATTTTTTATCTTATTAAGGAAGTCACTGACAATGGACGAAAGCAAGAAAATAGTAACGCTATATTGCGACCCTCATTCTCTGCAACTGCTCGTACCCCCCCCTCCTACCTATAACGGATGCATGAGCGCGAGGAATTTCCGTTACACCACAGGCGTATGACAAGGACGCGACACACACGGGCCAAGTGTATGCATGCACGACTGTGCAAGCATAAAAGAAACAGCAGCAGACATTGCCCGCCGATGTACACTGTGGGAAGGTTTTAACTTAGCACATGCTTCCTCAAAAAATTAAGCCAAATTTTTTGTTACTCTTTTGGGGCGAAGCTCTTTAAAGCGGTACCCCGTTCGTCCCTCGTAGTAGAGCGTAACATCTCTTACGCTTTGACCTGCAAGGTGGTGCCGGTGGGAGATTTCTCCTGTACGCTGTTGAAGAATGAAAAATTCGCAGCGTGCACGTTATCTAAAAGCCGAATTCTCCTGTCTCTCATTCCCCCTTAGCAGACATTGACATGTACATTGAGCACTATCTGACAAGAAAGGGTTGCTACGTTATACTCGCTAGGTGTAACCCTCCTTAGTTAGAGATGTTTAGCGAGCATTGGGGCCGCAGTGGCATGATACAGTGAACTAGTATATACCATGAACTCGAGGTGGTTAAAGGTGGGAAGTAGACACGAAGCGCAAGCCGTAAAATGTGTGCGTGTGCCTCCTCTCGTTCAGTCCTCGGAATGTCCACTGGATGGCAGTGCTTCTATATGAGGAATATATGATGAAAAGATGCGAGATGGTGGTACTTGGAGTGTTGAATAGATGGACGAACGGACACACAGACAGATGCATGGATGGACGCATGAACGGACGCAGGGGCGGATGCATGGACGGACGGAAGCAAGAACGAATGGACGGACGGATGCTTCGCCCCCACTCTCCATCATTCACCCCGTGGATATGTTGCCATTTTTTTTTTGCTTCGCAAGGTCGATAAAACTGGAACAGGTAGCGGTGCCCTCACCCTTCCTTACCTGTGGTATAGCCACTATTAGCACACTCAGCACCTTTTGGAGATTCTTTGTCCTACAATCTGTTACCACGCTATGAGTAATGGTCGAGCATTTGGGAGTGTTTCTACGGCGAAACATAATCCTCATATCGTTTGCTCGCGTTTTCTCTCCCGACAACTCAGCTCTAGCCCGTTTCATGTCGAGAATACCATGTCACATGATAGCACGCACGCTGTTCGTGACTGGGAAGTGCTGGACCACGGTGATAACGCAAGAAAAGTACATGGAGTAAGATAACGATACATAGTCGCTGGCACAAATACTCCTAAATACTCGACTTTTTTTTTTCTTTAGAGAACGACTCTGAGAATGCCCCGCGTGAGAGCCAATGCGATGATACGCTTTTTGGCACGATTTTACCATTCTGATGGAGCGTCGTCAAGGAGCCATTCACGTTGGTGCAATATAGATACAGTATGAACCACCAGTAAACGGCAATGCTGTGCATAGCGTCCCAATATCCACACGATAACATCCCACGAGTTATAATGCCTCAACTCATACACAACACAAGTCATGCAGCAAGAAAAAACGGAGGTGGGCGCAAGCAGCTGGGACTTCGGCTCGACCGCGGCAATATCAGGAGTCCCCCGCAAAAAAAAAAAAAAATGCGAGACGCAATTGAATGCAACGACCACGGTGTAACCGAGGCAGCGACTGGACGAACACGCCGCTTCTCACCGGACTGCGGGACACACACTGACCACCCATACCACACTATATATCCATAGTGGAGCCACGCTTAATCCTGGAGGACTAAGAGTGACTTCCGCCCGATCTCTTTACGCCCGTCCACAGACGTCCTCGGGACGCGCTGAGGAGCTCTAAACCCTAACCACACGCACGCGTTGCAAGGCGTCAACGCGAGGCACGCCCAATCCCTATGCGCGCCCTATCCTTCCGCAGGAACGCGACGCGACGCCTATAGTGTACACGACTCGCGTTGACGCGTTGTAACGCATACGTGCGGTCACGGTTTTACATAGACCAGCCCGCAATTGCGCATCCTTCGTTCGCTCGCGTCGAAAACAATCCGAGATCACGCATGCTTGCATGTGTGAACCGGTCGTGACACGTATAATGCAAGCCGACGACGCACACTACCTTCTCCGCGACATCTTCATCTCAAAAAGAAGACGGATGGGAAGACGGATGGGAAAACACTTTTGCGGAGACCCCACGTGCTTTCCTTTTTCGGGTTGTGCACTCCGAGATATCCGCTTGTCTTCGAAATAGCTTGCGCCGTGAGGAAACATTGAACAAGCTCAACGCGGAGTGTCTCCGCTACATAGAGAAATTGCTGTTTATACTCTACATATGCACCGCCTTTTCCTGTCTCCATAACCATATACCTCTTCGCTCGTTTCCCGCCCTTTTTTCCCCTTTTCCCACGCACAGAGTGTACTTGGACAAAGCACACTCCGGTCTGCATGCCGAGTTCGTAGATCTGCCTTCTATAGTTACCTCTCTAACCAAGCTCTAACAAAGGGCAAGTAACTCGCACAATATGCGGTCGTAATACATACGCTGTGTTCGGTCACCTGTGCCAGTTAGCGAACTACACTTTGTTTACGCATCAGTAGCGTGGCTAACTTGAATGAGGTAACTATAGAACAAAACGACGAGCCGCTCCGCTAACGTTGTGATACATGTGTATTACGTTCGTCTTCTAGCACTGCAAAAAAGTAACTGCCACGACTACACGGCAATCAAATTAAAGTTTGTACTAAACAATAACACTTTTAAATAGTTTCGAACGACCAATGGTCCCGATTAACTAATATAGAGCATCTTTTTTGTTTTTGTATCGATGTGTCCGTGTTCTTGTCTGTCAGTCGTGTACATCGAGCTTGCAACTAAGCATGGCCGCTGTTCACAATAGCTGTGCAGTGAAGTGCCTGTACGGCGTGAACGCGTGCAGAATCAAAGCTTCTCCTCCTCGCCACTGCATGATAAGAGTGATTACCAGACGGCGGGAACAGCGCACCCCGGCATGCATGCCGCAGATCGTCGTGAGGGGAGCGCAGAACGCGGATCACATCGGGTTGTTACGTCGCGTGCTCTCAAAGGCACCGGCGAGGAATAACCGGCACCAATTACAGCGGGAAGTGGCGCTAAACGTCGCGTTCTTTCACGAGCCCCTCTACCTTTCTCTCTCTACCTCTCCCTCTCTCTCTACATTCTTTTTTTTTTTGCGCAGCCGGGGAGAGACTGGAGTAAGGTTAGCGCTAAAACGTGATCACGCTATAGGGCCATAAAGTTCACATCAGCAGATTACTCTCCTCCTCTTCGAGAATCACGTCAGAAGGCAAGAAACGAGAGAAAGAGAGGGGGGAGTGAGGGAAGAAGACTTGGCAATGGAGTGATATAATAGAGAGAGCACTAAAGAGGAGAGGCGAACTAGGAAGATGAAGAGAAGACGGGAGGGAGGTCAATTGAGTAATGGAGAGGTATAATTAAGAGAGAGAGAGAGAGAGAGCACTATACAGAGAGGAAAGCAGCGGGGAGAAGAAGAGAAAGAGGGAAGGGGCATCTCAAAACAAGCTAGGTAAGAGAAAAGGGACAGAAGAGAGTGAGAGAGTGACTACCTGAGATAGAAGTGCAGCCGGAGTAAGTACAGGTATCCTTGCACTCCCCCCCAGGCCTTTCCCACCCCATTATTCTCTTCTCGGATCTCTGCCTCCTCTTCCGGGAAGCAGCGTTAGGCCAAGTGTGCGCGCGCGATCAAACTACCATGTAGGCGAGCGCCTGTATCTAGCCTCTATATGGGTGGTGTTGATCTAGCGAATCCGAAGCGAGACCTTGTTGCATCTATCCTGGGAACGGAGTTCCTCTTTACTTACTACACAGCCTCCTATAGCCACGACGGATTAGCGAAAAAGCATCTCGACCGCCGAGCGAGGGCACCGAGAGCACTTAACGGTCCGGAGGAGCTGGGTCAGCGGCGGCTCACGCCGAATAGTGCAAACACATTTCGGAGGGCGTTTTTTCGCAGCGAAGCGAACAAAGCTTTCGCTCTGTCTCCAAGTGTACAGCATATACAGTATACGCAGACCGCTCAGAGGAAGGGCTTTTGCTGTACGCCGACACTTGCGCTTGTCTCGCAGTAGCACGTGTTCGAAGCGTCAAAAGAAATCCGCTGCTTGGCGTCTGGGAGCATTCTCCGAACGGCCGCTCGCGGAACACCCACTGTGCGCCACGACTAGGCGTGACGAAAGCTAAGAACTGTTCTATGGCGCCGGCTGGACTTCTGTAGAAATGTTCGAGTGGCTATATCCGCAAAAAAAAGAAAAAAAAGAGGTAACATAGGCGTTTCCCGTCGAGTGAGCTTATGACAGTATAGGCATTGGTGTCGATGAGTGGCTATGAAAGAGGAAAAGGAAGAGAAAAGTGAGCCCCGTTATTGTCTGCTTCATGAGCGACACCGCCACAGTAGCTCACAAGGGATGGGGGTGAGGAGGGATAAAAGGGATAGGAGTAAAGATGTGGGAAAGCCGAAGAAGGAGAAGAGAAGAAGAGACGTGTGGTGGTAAGCCACAGCGAGCGAGGGACAAACGAGGGGATAGAAGAGATAGGAAAGATGGAGCACGGTCATGGAGTCCGAGGACGGGGCGCACTGCGAGAGCTCCTTCGGCGTCGGTGGATGGCGTAGAACAAGTCCAGTAAGTCAGAGCTGCACTGTCGTCGGAGGTGGAAGGTCGTCGGCGGCAGGAGATGACGTAGGGCGAGTCCAGTCGGCCAGAGCCACGATGACGCGGGAGATCGCAAGCGCGCGGAGCGCGCGAGCGCACGACCGGTCAGCCCGAAATCCAGCAAGCGAGTCCGCATTGGTGTCGACAGGCAGTATTCCTATACTGTACTGCCGTATTATGTACACGCCTCAAAGCAAAAAACGTCACTTGCATGATCACTCGGTAAACCAAGCGAGCCCACAAGCTTATCCGCACTGGATGTGGCCCCCACGAACGGCCCGGTTATAGCCCGCTTTTGCAATCAAACAAATCAGGCACGTTGGTACAGGTTGGAGACCGTTGTATGCGCAGAGCAACCGTATGCTGGAAAAAACGACCGCCTTTTCGTAACGACTCAGGACGACCAAACGATACGTGCACAGGGAAGCATGTCGTATGAACTGGCATGTTGTAGAGTGACCATGTTTTCCGGACTACACTCCGCACAAGGGGAGGCATTTCATGCGAAGATGCAAAAATATCAAAGAAAAGGGGGATATACTTGCGTCTTATGTACTACTCTATGGCTTTAGAAATAATTAAGCGTGATGTGATGTAGTTCGTTTTCAAGAGTGAATACGCACCAAGTGTTCAGCCGTTTCGGCAGCACATAAGAGACGATCCGTTAATCAAACTCAGAAGACAGTGAAATCAAAATGTTGCCAGTGCGAGCAGGTTGTCTTGTGTTGTGTTGTTTGTTTGTTTGTACGAAAATCTCACTGGGACTCTTATGCATTCTCCCAAAACGACCTGAAAGCGAAAGTTATCCTGTGTGGCATGTTAACCGTGCACTTTGTAACTCGCAAACGCCGTTACTTCTTTAACTAAACGCACAAACACGAGCGCGTGTGCGTGAAGTCATGGGAATGCCGCAAGGCCGAAGAGTGAGCAGCTCAGCCCCGAGAAGCGCGGACGGTCATGTGACGTCGGCATTTCATCACGTGACCATTCTCATAAGGAATTTCGGAAAGGCGTGTCGCCTTCAATCATTAGCAATCCGCGTACGTAGATAGTCATTACCATGCCGCATTCCCACACTAAAGCATACACCGACACACTACACTGACGATGTAGTCCGAAAAACAC
>WOVY01009589.1:0-40163 GCA_013436015.1 Rhipicephalus annulatus
CGTAGACCCGATTCAGAGCGAGGTACACACAAAGGAAAAAAAATTCGCGACTGGAGCCATGATCGAATGTTGGAAGGAACGTGGATGCATAAACAGACCCGTGGGATTGAAATGAACCGCACGCATGGAGGCGGACGAATCGAGAGAATGAGAAAATCACACGTACCCAAAGCGTGCGGGTTGTACAGACGAAGCGGATTTCCGATGTTAGGAACGGACCGGCGCCAGGTCTGACAATGGATCGGCGTTCCTTTTTGATGTTCCTTTTGAGTCGCCAAACGGGTGGGCGGCCGGTGTCCGCCATGTATTGTTCCCACCTGGCCGGAGGGTGCGGCGTCCTGCCGCCGCGGCGCCGTGAGCAGTTCGGGAGACCACCGGTGCAGCTTCTTCTTTGGAAGATGACGGCGGGCGGCGGCGGCCGGGAATCGTCCCGCTAATTGAACGAGTCGTTCGGCACCCTTTGAAGCTTGTTTACGGCGGCCCTTTCGATGGATGCAGTCATCAACTCCAGACCCCTCGCCCAGCGACACCACCTTGACGGGGGGGGGGAGCCGCGTTCGTGCCACATGGCCGTGCGGTGACCACGCTTCAGTTTTGAACGTTCGCGTGGACCGTGCGTGCTCGTCACCCTCGCGGGTAATGTTGGGTCAGTGATTGGACGGTGCCATCTGTACGCGGTCCCCGATCTAGGATCTGGGAGGACAGACCCTTATAATGAGCCCCCACGGCTCATTCGGTGCTTTTTCGAGTGGAGAACTCGCCATGTACGAAGAACGCCACTATATATCTAAACTTTCTTATTGACCTCTCTCTAATGTAAATAAACGTCGTTCTCTGTTTTCCCATATAAGCATTGCTTCTCGCTATAAGGGACGAGTCCGATGGGAGCCAGCTACCAACGACGAGACCCACAGGACCCAGACCACAACAACTGGTGGCCAGCGGTGGGATCGAGCTCATCGACCAGGAGGCAATGCTGAGGACCTGCTGTCTGGAGGACCTAGAGTAGGACAAAACTGCTTCGTGGCATCTCTGACAACACGGGAAGGAACGCGTCCGAATTCATGACTGCATAGGGTGAGTGCACTGCTTTTCTTTTGCTGAGATATCACCAGGCTTTGCGTAGGATTGTAAACAAAGCAGTGATTTGGTAACGGTTGACGGAAGTATTGATAGTACGTCAAAGTTGTTTAGTTAAAAGAGTTAGCAGCACCAAGGACCGCCATGAATTTGAAGGGACTAAAAAAGCCAGAGTTTGTTAGAGTTGGCCCGAGATGCTGGGCCAGGTAATTGCCGAGACGAAAAGAAAGCAGGAGATCATTGAGCCCATCGAGAAGATCGGGCAGATGACGATGAGCTGAGGCGAATGCTTGGAGGCTATTACGCAAAGGAAAGAGGAGCAGAGGCTCCGTGAGGAAAAAGAGGAGCAGAGGCTCCGGGAGGAAAAAGAGGAACAGAGACGTCGTGAGGAGAAAGAAGGAAAGAGAACGTATCGATCGTATGGAAATGAAACGCCTAGAAATTGAACTAGCAAAGGCTCAATCAATGAACGGAGCTAGCGCAGTGGCACGAGAAAGAGAGCGCCGAATGACAGATTTGATGCCATCCTACGCGGTAGGAGGGGACATGGTCTTTTTTCTGGTGGCACTTTGAGCGCACGTGCGAGAGGGAGAAATTTTGCTAAAAACACGTGGCCCCAGCGCTTGCTTACGCTGCTGGCCGTGTGAAGTAGCTGACTTATAGCCCGTATGGGTAAAGAAGACGCAGACGACTCTGACAGAGTCAAAGCGAGTTGCTCAAAAAGTACAGACTGTCAGCGGAGGCGTTCAGGCGAAAATTTCGTGAGATCGAGAAACGCCAAAGACGAGTCCTTACCAAGAGTTTGCGTACACCTTAAAGGTAAATCTGGAGGAATGGCTTAGAGAGGAGGGTGCGCTTGGCGACCGCGGCAAAAGACTCTGCAGTGTTTTGCGTTGGAACAATTCTTTCGGGGGCTCTACCCTGAAAACATTAGGTACTGGGTTCAGGATAGACAAGGAGTAGATACTATCACGAGAGCGGCAGAGCTCGCAGAGGAGTACGTAAATCGCCGTGCCCTCGAAGGCAAGGATGTCCCTAGGAGGGAGATTAGTAAATATCGGGCCGACAAGCCTCCGCGATGGACAAAGTCGGGTCGGTATATGCCGAAGGAGGGTTTAGACTCCAAAGGAAGCGGTGATGAGAAAAACAAGAGAAAGGAAGAAGCACCCGAGAAAAGGGCGGAAGGGCAACAGAAAAAGGCGTTCGAGGCCAAGAAGCCGATAGTTTGCTATACTGCCAACAGACGGGGCATATTTCTTTGGTTGTAAGAACCCGAAGTGTGTTAATGTCACTCTGTAGTAATGACGAAAACAGAAATTGCTAGAACCATACATCCGAGACTAGTCGTGAATGGCCAACCGTGCCGCTGCTCCGCGATTCGGCCGCCACTATGGATGTAGTGCACCCGTCCTATGTCGAGGAGAGTCAGTTTACAGGAGAATGCGCGTGGATAAGACAAGCCAGTAGAGACAAACAGTGCCTGTCTCCCAGTAGCAACGAGTCCGCATCGAAGGCCCTTCGGTGTTCTAGACACTGAAGCTGCCGGTCGGCACATCTCCCAGTGCAATACCCGTATTTGGTTCTCAAATAAATCAGAGTACTACTTGCTGCGGACAAAAAGGAATTGGGTTCAGTGAGGGGTATCGTACAGGCCTTAACTCGATCCAAAGCAAGGGAGCTCGCCGCTCAGACAGTGTTGTAAAGATCCGGTGGCAGACGAAACAGCTTCAGCGGCAGAGCCTTCTTTACCTGGCACGAAACTGGACCGCCCTATAATGGAGCCTACAAACACAATATCTAAAGAAAGATGTAAGAAACCGGATGAATCCGAGGCATCTCGAGAAGTAGAATGCAAATAAAGCTGTTAAATGTAAGTCCTACAGAACTGATAGTGGAACAGGAAATGACTCCACTCTCCGTAACTTAACGCCAGACGCGAAGGAAGGGGTGGCTAAGCAAACATTCAGTTCACCAAGAAGGGGGGCGTCTTGTACAGAAGTACACAAGTCGAAAAGGAGTTCGGTTTAATCAGCTAGTCGTACCAGTATCCTTTCCGCAAGGAGCTGCTGCACCTGGTCCACGGAGGTTTGTGGTCAGCGGCATCTCGGCATCAAAAAAAACAAAAGATGTTTGTTACGGGAGTTTTACTGGCCCGGCTGCTTTCGGGAGGTGGAGGGCATTTGTAAGAAGCTGCGACACGTGCCAACAGCGTTGGCAAGCCAGGGGATAAGGCTAAGCACCTATGAAGCTGGTCCCCATTATCACGGAACCGTTTCGCAGGCTAGTTATAGACACAGTGGGTCCACTTCCTGTAACGCAGTCCGGGTACCGGCCAACATACTCACTCAGTGCTCTGCCCGGCCACGAAATTCCCGGAAGCAGTACCGTTAAAGGAGCTCAGCTCGGAGGAGGTAGTTAAAGCGCTTTTATCTATCTTTGCACGTGTAGGCTTCCCCGCAGAAATTCAGTCCGACAGGGATCTGTTTTTACAAGTGCACTAACCTCGACATTTCTAGAAAAGTGTGCGTTAAAATCATCCACAGTTCAGTGTACCACCCTCAGTCAAATGCTGTAGAAAGGTACATTCAGTCATGAAACGGCTGCTACGCGCCCTTTGTTATGAGCAAAAAGAGGATTGGAGGCTTGCTTGCCCCAGCTATGTTCGCGCTTCGGATCGCTCCTCACGAATCAACAGGGTTTTTCGCCTGCGGAGCTTGTTTACGGACGTGCTCTTCGCTCCCCCACTCGCATTGTTCGAGAATCTTGGGAGGGCCGGGCGGACGACCTTCGGTAGTAGCATACGTGCTTGAGCTGTTAGACCGACTTCACGCAGCTCAAGAACTAGCGGAGCAGGAAATGCGCAGAGCTCAAAACAACGCTAAGCGCTATTATGACAAGACAGCCCGGACGCGAAGCTTTCGAGTAGGGGAAAAAAGTGATGATACTGAAACCCTCACTGAAGAAATAAACTATCAGGTCCAGTGGGAGGGACCTGTTGAGGTAGTTCAGAAATTGTCAGACACAAATTACTTGGTTAATGGGACTGGGAAGGCGTAAAACGCAACAGGTGTACCACACTAATCTGCTTCAAACCGTACCAGCAGAGGCATGCCGTGTAAACATGTCGCTCAATCAACCGGAAGAAATGCCTATTGATTTCCCGGAGTTAACAACAGAAAACAAAGACATTGGCGAGACTATTAGTAACCTGGTAGAGCAGGCGGAGTTGGAGCCAGATCAGAAAGCGGAACTGAAGGAACTATTGTTTGACTTTAAAGAAACATTTTCAGACACACCTGGCAGAAACAAAGCCCTAGTTCATGATATTGAGCTGACATCTTCGGAACCAATCGTTCTAAAGCTTACCGCGTTTCCCCGAGGCAACGGGAATAATGGCCGCGGAGATAAACCGAATGCTCGAGCTAGGAGTGATCGAGCCAGGAGAGAGTGATTACACCTCGCCTCTGATCTTGGTTGAGGTCCCAGGGAAAGAGCCGCGACCGTGTATTGACTATCGGAGGCTCAACTCGATTACAAAGGACCAAACTTATCCAATTCCGCATATTGAGGAAAGCTTGAGCAAGTCAGCAGTGCCATTTCATCTCGACTTTGGATTTAGGTCAGGGGGATACTGGCAGGTGCCTCTAACTGAAAGGGCTGTAGGCTTGCGCGGTTTATTTCCCCGATGGGAACATTTCGGCCGAAGGTCCTTAGTTTTGGATTAAAGAATGCCCCTTATTGCTTTTCTGGCCTAAAATGGACAAAGTGTTACAGGGTATGGAGGACTTTGCCCTCCCGTACCTAGATGATATTGCTATTTTTCTTCTTCCTGGATAGACCACATGAACACTTGCGAGCTGTGCTATGTCGTCTGCGTGAGGCCGGCTTAACAGTGAAGGTTGCGAAATGCCAATGGGGGCGCGCTGAGGTAGCCTTATCTAGGGCATGTAATAGGCCAAGGCTCCCGCCGGCCGTCAGAAGTAAAGTGGCCGCAATAGACACCTTTCCCCAACCACGAACCAGAAAGACATTCGTCGTTTCTGGATTGGCCGGTTATTATCAAAGGTATATCCGCGTTACTCTGACATTGCAGTTCCTTGACAGACGCTCTTAGAAAGACTGAACCCCAGACCGTAAAATGGGATGGGGCCAAGGAACATGCATTTTCTACGCTAAAGAAGCACTAAAAAGTCAGCCAGTGTTTGAGCGCGCCTGACTACTCTAAGCCGTTGCATTCTTCAGTGTGACGCCAGCGAACCGGGGTATGGGTGTCGTGCTTTGTCAGAGGGGAGAGAACGACCAGGAACACCTGTACTGTATGCCAGTATAAAGCTTTCTGTTCGTGAGGGAAGCATACAGTGCCTCAGAAAAAGGAATGTGCCTGCGTTGTTTGGGCTGTGCAGAAGCTAGCTTGCTACATCGCCGGTTCTAGGTTCACAATAGAGACTGACCACTGTCCCCTCACATGGCTACAGTCCAATGTCATCGAAAACGGCCGTCTTTTGCGCTGGAGCTTAGCTCTTCAACAATACACCTTTGATATCCATTACAAGAAGGGTAAACTCAACAGCAACGCAGATGGTCTGAGTCGTTTGTCCCTAGTACCCCGAGGGCTTCAAAACGATTTTCTGCTTTCTATCCTCGATTGGAGGCCCCACTAGTTTTCTGTATTTATCCAAACATGTGTCAAGTGTTTTGTTTAATTGTCTTCAAAGTGGCTGATGTGGTGTTGCGACTCGGCGGGGGCCACAGGAATAAAGTTGAGGTAGAAGGAAATGACTTCCACAGGTGAATCTAAGTCTGGTGATCTGAGTAGGGAATTGCCGTGTGCTTGCTCGTGTGTGGGTGTGCTTTCGGCGCAGTTTCCGCAGTTCCTCATTTGTGGTGGGCGGAAAATATGGTGGAGAGGGGTCACCTCATCCCTGCGAGCAACGCCCTCTTGGTCAATGATCATCGGATCCAGTGTTCGGGACAAAAATAATAGAGGAAGAGCCGACAAGCTGCAATACAGATCCCGCTGCACAGTACCTGCTGGCCACTGCACCTCGGGATCTTCTTTCCCCGGCGGAGAGGCTGTTAGGACCGGCGCCAGGTCTGACAATGGATCGGCGTTCCTTTTGATGTTCCTTTTGAGTCGCCAAACGGGTGGGCGGCCGGTGTCGCCATGTATTGTTCCCACCTGGCCGGAGGGTGCGGCGTCCTGCCGCACGCGGCGGCCGTGAGCAGTTCGGGAGACCACCGGTGCAGCTCTTCTTTGGAAGATGACGGCGGCGGCGGCGGCCGGGAATCGTCCCGCTAATTGAACGAGTCGTTCGGCACCCTTTGAAGCTTGTTTTACGGCGGCCCTTTCGATGGATGCAGTCATCAACTCCAGGACCCCTCGCCCAGCGGACACACCTTGACGGGGGGGGGGAGCCGCGTTCGTGCACATGGCCGTGCGGTGACCACGCTTCAGTTTTGAACGTTCGCGTGGACCGTGCGTGCTCGTCACCCTCGCGGGTAATGTGTGGTCCGTGATTGGACGGTTGCCATCTGTACGCGGTCCCCGATCTAGGGATCTGGGGAGGACAGACCCTTTATAATGAGCCCCCACGGCTCATTCGGTGCTTTTTCGAGTGGAGAACTCGCCATGTACGAAGAACGCCACTATATATCTAAACTTTCTTATTGACCTCTCTCTAATGTAAATAAACGTCTGTTCTCTGTTTTCCCATATAAGCATTGCTTCTCGCTATAAGGGACGAGTCCGATGGGAGCCAGCTACCAACGACGAGACCCACAGGACCCAGACCACAACACCGACCAGTTCCCAGTGGAACGGGAAGAATAAAAAAAATAACAAGAAAGATACTGCACGGAGTCGAGACGTACGACCATATTTCTCGTCAAAACCAGCTCTCCGGGGCGCCCAACTCTCACGGACGGACGACCGGCGAAGCAAACCGACCGAGGCCTGCGAGCGCCAAGTCCGATATTTGCATGTCTTCGACCACTGTCGCCCCGAGCGCCGCGTAGCGGCTGAACACGTTTTTCGCGAGACTCCCTTAACAAGATTACCGAAGTTTCCGCACTCTGCACTCGCCGTTTCTTTTTTCGTCGTCATCTTTTGTTCGTCTGTTTATGGGCGCATTTCTATTTATTTAATCTATCTTTGTGCTTGGCTTCGCTTGATTTTCAAATCCTTCTTTATCTCCCCGGGGGGGGCATCCTTATAAGTAGCTGATCGTTATGTTTCGCCTCAGAGCCCAAGCCGGCTTACGGGAGACGCGTTTGAAAGACTTCGTCGCGACGTGGTCGGCGGGTAAAGATGACTAAGCAAACAAAAAATTACAAACAAACGCGTTGAGAACATATGGGAAGAATAGCAGAATGAAACTTCACTCGGCACGTGGACGAAATAAAGTATAAAATGAAAGGAACAGGAATTACGTAGTTACGCACACACGCGAGAAATATGCTAAGATGAGCGGAATAACTTTCTTTTTCGGCAAGCAGTGCGCAGTGCCCGGGCGATAGCGCCCAGCTGAGCGAGAAATTTTGCGAGAAATTTCGCCCCACTACGCGCGAGGGACAGAATGGAAGTGGCGGGGTATTATAAGTATGCGAAAACAAAATAAAGAAAAATAACATATGCGCATTGCAGAGTGGGCTCGTTATGAATGCAGTTGCGTATAGTTCAGCGCAAAAGAAAATAGGGGGGAGGAGAGGGGATCGCACGCATGCGCATGTTTCAGCACCAGATGCTGCAGACACACGGATACACACACAGACCAATAGCAACAAAAACACACAAACACAGTCACATACAAACACACGTATAGAAAGGCGGGTATATAGGGACGTATACGAAGACGGGAGGTATGCAGATTTCAGGTATATAAAATCGAGATGCTTCCACCAGTAGCGCTGATGGCGAAAGTGGACGGCGATCATGCATACAGCATCCCCGAAAATGAGATAGCATCTTCACTTCGTTTTTTCTTTCTTCTTTTCCCCGATATCGTCGCCGGAGTTCGGCGCACGTTATACTGCATACACAGCGCGAGCCGTTTGCGATGTATACAGAATACATCAGAGCTACAGGCCCCGAGCCGTTACTGTTGGAGCACATACCGATAAGCAAGGCGATCAAAAGCGTGTGATCAAAGCGCAAGCGAGCGCGGCCGCTTGGCCAAACAATTGTTAAGGCTACAGCCGTACGTGCTTGGGTGCTATTCCCTCGCATGTTCAAGCTTCAGCATATTGTTATGTCCTGTATGGTGAAACAACGGTTTCGCTGTATAGAATACAATACGGCAGTGCAGACCTAATTAGCAGGTAGAATTTTAAGGCGAAAGCCTTCGGTGCAGCGTCGGACGCGAAGTGGCCGTCGACGGCGGCGGTGTAATACGAGTGATGCGAAACATCATGATCGTGTGATTACGTCATAATGACGCAATCATCATGACGTGTGACGTTGCACCAGAACACGGTGACGTCATCAGGTGACATCGTCGCTTGGTCGAAGGCGGGTCCGATCACGGAGGCCATGCAAAACCTGGTAGTGTGCAGAAAGCTTTCGGAGGGAGAAGATCAATACATCGATCG
This sequence comes from Rhipicephalus annulatus, assembly GCA_013436015.1. Classification (NCBI taxonomy): domain Eukaryota; kingdom Metazoa; phylum Arthropoda; class Arachnida; order Ixodida; family Ixodidae; genus Rhipicephalus; species Rhipicephalus annulatus. The sequence goes on from WOVY01009589.1 coordinate 8,668, forward strand.
AGAAGAACAAGGCGGCTTTGCCTTAACAATTGTTTGCCTAAACAAAAGCCTGCGACTTTGTTCAAGACGTGTAAGGATAATGCTGAAATGAACCTAACACGAACAAACTTGACTAAGTTCGGTCACAGAAATGACAGGTTTCTTTCACGTATGTCACTCTCAACGCGAAGTTCGCCGCGGCATAATGGTGGTGTACGGCTCTCGGCTGCTGAACCGAAAGTTGTGAATTGTATCTCGAGAAAACAGCCGCGGTCGCATTTCGACGCAGACGCTCAGTGTGCGATGTCCCTGCCCGTTAAACATCAGACGGTGGAAGTTTCCAGAGCCCTCCGCGACGGCATGCCTCATAATAATGGTAATAACGTGATTTTGCGGCAAGCAAAACACCACAAATTATTATAATCGAGGGCACGCTTGGTCTGGAACTACCCACGTGGCCGAAATATATGCGCAGAGATTCGCTATCGTGTCCGTACATTAATCCCGGTGTTGCCTCGCCACGTCAGCGCTCACGAAATAACCCTCGCTTTTTTTCTCATTTCACACGAGCAATCTAGCGTGTATTATTACAGCAGATCTGAACGAAGCGAGGCGTAACATTTGACAGAACCAATTCCTCTTTTAGAAAATAATCATTACGTGGCAAGACAAGTCAAGCGACGTCCTGCGCTCGGAATACTTTCAGCAGAAAAAAAAAGAACAATGAAATAGCGCGATATGTCATGTACTCCTGGTCACATCGCGCGGGATGCTTTACCTCGCTTCATAGTATAGCGGACACCCGTGGTCATTTTATATGTGCGATGAGTTTATAACGACGCGCACATGCCTCTGCAGCGTGTTGCTGCTGCTAGGGCTTCATATATTGCAGCCCGGCGACTCATAACCCTTCATTGCAGCGAGTGAAATTTTCGCTTGCCTTCGTGCTTTGCAGCAGGAACTGCTCACGAACTGTGAGAAAAGGTGGCTTATATAAAAACAGCTGTGTGTGTGTACGTCTAGTCACGTCGCTCCTAACAATAACTTTTCATTTTATTTTACTCCCTCCTCTAGCAAAACGAACAACAACAACAACAACAACAACTAAGTGAGGACAAGTGATTGTGTAATTGTTTATGCGCCGCGCTGATATTATACATAAATGCACTTGTTTTGTACACCCTGACTAGACATAAAATCGACCGCTCCCTCTCCTCTATTTTCGAATTATAAAAGAATAATAAAAAAAGTACAGAAACAGATATGGTGGTGACGTAAATGGCTGCGATATACAGGGAGAAATATGACGCTCGAGTCAATTTAATGTTGAACGAGCGCGAAATTCTGAATGAAGCACAAACCGAGATACCTTTTTATAAAACACCGTATGTGGTCTCGAGACGTTGCCTTTGTTTTGTTATTGTTTCCGACTTTACGTGTACGGAACGAGTTCCGCGTACAATAAAAAGAAAGCTTTGGCTTTGGGCTGACGCATTTATTTTAAAAAAAAATGTTTTGGTAAAGTGAGCGGCACACTCAGACAGTGTATATTTTTTATCTTATTAAGGAAGTCACTGACAATGGACGAAAAGCAAGAAAATAGTAACGCTATATTGCGACCTCATTCTCTGCAACTGCTCGTACCCCCCTCCTACCTATAACGGATGCATGAGCGCGAGGAATTTCCGTTACACCACAGGCGTATGACAAGGACGCGACACACACGGGCCAAGTGTATGCATGCACGACTGTGCAAGCATAAAAGAAACAGCAGCAGACATTGCCCGCCGATGTACACTGTGGGAAGGTTTTAACTTAGCACATGCTTCCTCAAAAAATTAAGCCAAATTTTTTGTTACTCTTTTGGGGCGAAGCTCTTTAAAGCGGTACCCGTTCGTCCCTCGTAGTAGAGCGTAACATCTCTTACGCTTTGACCTGCAAGGTGGTGCCGGTGGGAGATTTCTCCTGTACGCTGTTGAAGAATGAAAAATTCGCAGCGTGCACGTTATCTAAAAGCCGAATTCTCCTGTCTCTCATTCCCCCTTAGCAGACATTGACATGTACATTGAGCACTATCTGACAAGAAAGGGTTGCTACGTTATACTCGCTAGGTGTAACCTCCTTAGTTAGAGATGTTTAGCGAGCATTGGGCCGCAGTGGCATGAATACAGTGAACTAGTATATACCATGAACTCGAGGTGGTTAAAGGTGGGAAGTAGACACGAAGCGCAAGCCGTAAAAATGTGTGCGTGTGCCTCCTCTCGTTCAGTCCTCGGAATGTCCACTGGATGGCAGTGCTTCTATATGAGGAATATATGATGAAAAGATGCGAGATGGTGGTACTTGGAGTGTTGAATAGATGGACGAACGGACACACAGACAGATGCATGGATGGACGCATGAACGGACGCAGGGGCGGATGCATGGACGGACGGAAGCAAGAACGAATGGACGGACGGATGCTTCGCCCCACTCTCCATCATTCACCCCGTGGATATGTTGCCATTTTTTTTTTGCTTCGCAAGGTCGATAAAACTGGAACAGGTAGCGGTGCCCTCACCCTTCCTTACCTGTGGTATAGCCACTATTAGCACACTCAGCACCTTTTGGAGATTCTTTGTCCTACAATCGTTACCACGCTATGAGTAATGGTCGAGCATTTGGGAGTGTTTCTACGGCGAAACATTAATCCTCATATCGTTTGCTCGCGTTTTCTCTCCCGACAACTCAGCTCTAGCCCGTTTCATGTCGAGAATACCATGTCACATGATAGCACGCACGCTGTTCGTGACTGGGAAGTGCTGGAACCACGGTGATAACGCAAGAAAAGTACATGGAGTAGATAACGATACATAGTCGCGTGGCACAAATACTCCCTAAATACTCGACTTTTTTTTTTCTTTTAGAGAACGACTCTGAGAATGCCCCGCGTGAGAGCCAATGCGATGATACGCTTTTTGGCACGATTTTACCATTCTGATGGAGCGTCGTCAAGGAGCCATTCACGTTGGTGCAATATAGATACAGTATGAAACCACCAGTAAACGGCAATGCTGTGCATAGCGTCCCAATATCCACACGATAACATCCCACGAGTTATAATGCCTCAACTCATACACAACACAAGTCATGCAAGCAAGAAAAAACGGAGGTGGGCGCAGCAGCTGGGACTCGGCTCGACCGCGGCAATATCAGGAGTCCCCCGCAAAAAAAAAAAAAAATGCGAGACGCAATTGAATGCAACGACCACGGTGTAACCGAGGCAGCGACTGGACGAACACGCCGCTTCTCACCGGACTGCGGGACACACACTGACCACCCATACCACACTATATATCCATAGTGGAGCCACGCTTAATCCTGGAGGACTAAGAGTGACTTCCGCCCGATCTCTTTACGCCCGTCCACAGACGTCCTCGGGACGCGCTGAGGAGCTCTAAACCCTAACCACACGCACGCGTTGCAAGGCGTCAACGCGAGGCACGCCCAATCCCTATGCGCGCCCTATCCTTCCGCAGGAACGCGACGCGACGCCTATAGTGTACACGACTCGCGTTGACGCGTTGTAACGCATACGTGCGGTCACGGTTTTACATAGACCAGCCCGCAATTGCGCATCCTTCGTTCGCTCGCGTCGAAAACAATCCGAGATCACGCATGCTTGCATGTGTGAACCGGTCGTGACACGTATAATGCAAGCCGACGACGCACACTACCTTCTCCGCGACATCTTCATCTCAAAAAGAAGACGGATGGGAAGACGGATGGGAAAACACTTTTGCGGAGACCCCACGTGCTTTCCTTTTTCGGGTTGTGCACTCCGAGATATCCGCTTGTCTTCGAAATAGCTTGCGCCGTGAGGAAACATTGAACAAGCTCAACGCGGAGTGTCTCCGCTACATAGAGAAATTGCTGTTTATACTCTACATATGCACCGCCTTTTCCTGTCTCCATAACCATATACCTCTTCGCTCGTTTCCCGCCCTTTTTTCCCCTTTTCCCACGCACAGAGTGTACTTGGACAAAGCACACTCCGGTCTGCATGCCGAGTTCGTAGATCTGCCTTCTATAGTTACCTCTCTAACCAAGCTCTAACAAAGGGCAAGTAACTCGCACAATATGCGGTCGTAATACATACGCTGTGTTCGGTCACCTGTGCCAGTTAGCGAACTACACTTTGTTTACGCATCAGTAGCGTGGCTAACTTGAATGAGGTAACTATAGAACAAAACGACGAGCCGCTCCGCTAACGTTGTGATACATGTGTATTACGTTCGTCTTCTAGCACTGCAAAAAAGTAACTGCCACGACTACACGGCAATCAAATTAAAGTTTGTACTAAACAATAACACTTTTAAATAGTTTCGAACGACCAATGGTCCCGATTAACTAATATAGAGCATCTTTTTTGTTTTTGTATCGATGTGTCCGTGTTCTTGTCTGTCAGTCGTGTACATCGAGCTTGCAACTAAGCATGGCCGCTGTTCACAATAGCTGTGCAGTGAAGTGCCTGTACGGCGTGAACGCGTGCAGAATCAAAGCTTCTCCTCCTCGCCACTGCATGATAAGAGTGATTACCAGACGGCGGGAACAGCGCACCCCGGCATGCATGCCGCAGATCGTCGTGAGGGGAGCGCAGAACGCGGATCACATCGGGTTGTTACGTCGCGTGCTCTCAAAGGCACCGGCGAGGAATAACCGGCACCAATTACAGCGGGAAGTGGCGCTAAACGTCGCGTTCTTTCACGAGCCCCTCTACCTTTCTCTCTCTACCTCTCCCTCTCTCTCTACATTCTTTTTTTTTTTGCGCAGCCGGGGAGAGACTGGAGTAAGGTTAGCGCTAAAACGTGATCACGCTATAGGGCCATAAAGTTCACATCAGCAGATTACTCTCCTCCTCTTCGAGAATCACGTCAGAAGGCAAGAAACGAGAGAAAGAGAGGGGGGAGTGAGGGAAGAAGACTTGGCAATGGAGTGATATAATAGAGAGAGCACTAAAGAGGAGAGGCGAACTAGGAAGATGAAGAGAAGACGGGAGGGAGGTCAATTGAGTAATGGAGAGGTATAATTAAGAGAGAGAGAGAGAGAGAGCACTATACAGAGAGGAAAGCAGCGGGGAGAAGAAGAGAAAGAGGGAAGGGGCATCTCAAAACAAGCTAGGTAAGAGAAAAGGGACAGAAGAGAGTGAGAGAGTGACTACCTGAGATAGAAGTGCAGCCGGAGTAAGTACAGGTATCCTTGCACTCCCCCCCAGGCCTTTCCCACCCCATTATTCTCTTCTCGGATCTCTGCCTCCTCTTCCGGGAAGCAGCGTTAGGCCAAGTGTGCGCGCGCGATCAAACTACCATGTAGGCGAGCGCCTGTATCTAGCCTCTATATGGGTGGTGTTGATCTAGCGAATCCGAAGCGAGACCTTGTTGCATCTATCCTGGGAACGGAGTTCCTCTTTACTTACTACACAGCCTCCTATAGCCACGACGGATTAGCGAAAAAGCATCTCGACCGCCGAGCGAGGGCACCGAGAGCACTTAACGGTCCGGAGGAGCTGGGTCAGCGGCGGCTCACGCCGAATAGTGCAAACACATTTCGGAGGGCGTTTTTTCGCAGCGAAGCGAACAAAGCTTTCGCTCTGTCTCCAAGTGTACAGCATATACAGTATACGCAGACCGCTCAGAGGAAGGGCTTTTGCTGTACGCCGACACTTGCGCTTGTCTCGCAGTAGCACGTGTTCGAAGCGTCAAAAGAAATCCGCTGCTTGGCGTCTGGGAGCATTCTCCGAACGGCCGCTCGCGGAACACCCACTGTGCGCCACGACTAGGCGTGACGAAAGCTAAGAACTGTTCTATGGCGCCGGCTGGACTTCTGTAGAAATGTTCGAGTGGCTATATCCGCAAAAAAAAGAAAAAAAAGAGGTAACATAGGCGTTTCCCGTCGAGTGAGCTTATGACAGTATAGGCATTGGTGTCGATGAGTGGCTATGAAAGAGGAAAAGGAAGAGAAAAGTGAGCCCCGTTATTGTCTGCTTCATGAGCGACACCGCCACAGTAGCTCACAAGGGATGGGGGTGAGGAGGGATAAAAAGGATAGGAGTAAAGATGTGGGAAAGCCGAAGAAGGAGAAGAGAAGAAGAGACGTGTGGTGGTAAGCCACAGCGAGCGAGGACAAACCGAGGGGATAGAAGAGATAGGAAAGATGGAGCACGGTCACTGGAGTCCGAGGACGGGGCGCACCTGCGAGAGCTCCTTTCGGCGTCGGTGGATGGCGTAGAACAAGTCCAGTAAGTCAGAGCTGCACTGTCGTCGGAGGTGGAAGGTCGTCGGCGGCAGGAGATGACGTAGGGCGAGTCCAGTCGGCCAGAGCCACGATGACGCGGGAGATCGCAAGCGCGCGGAGCGCGCGAGCGCACGACCGGTCAGCCCGAAATCCAGCAAGCGAGTCCGCATTGGTGTCGACAGGCAGTATTCCTATACTGTACTGCCGTATTATGTACACGCCTCAAAGCAAAAACGTCACTTGCATGATCACTCGGTAAACCAAGCGAGCCCACAAGCTTATCCGCACTGGATGTGGCCCCCACGAACGGCCCCGGTTATAGCCCGCTTTTGCAATCAAACAAATCAGGCACGTTGGTTACAGGTTGGAGACCGTTGTATGCGCAGAGCAACCGTATGCTGGAAAACGACCGCCTTTTCGTAACGACTCAGGACGACCAAACGATACGTGCACAGGGAAGCATGTCGTATGAACTGGCATGTTGTAGAGTGACCATGTTTTCCGGACTACACTCCGCACAAGGGGAGGCATTTCATGCGAAGATGCAAAAATATCAAAGAAAAGGGGGATATACTTGCGTCTTATGTACCTACTCTATGGCTTTAGAAAATAATTAAGCGTGATGTGATGTAGTTCGTTTTCAAGAGTGAATACGCACCAAGTGTTCAGCCTGTTTCGGCAGCACATAAGAGACGATTCCGTTAATCAAACTCAAGACAGTGAAAATCAAAATGTTGCCAGTGCGAGCAGGTCTTGCTGTTTGTGTTTGTTTGTTTGTTTGTACGAAAATCTCACTGGGACTCTTATGCATTCTCCCAAAACGACCTGAAAGCGAAAGTTATCCTGTGTGGCATGTTAACCGTGCACTTTGTAACTCGCAAACGCCGTTACTTCTTTAACTAACGCACAAACACGAGCGCGTGTGCGTGAAGTCATGGGAATGCCGCAAGGCCGAAGTGAGCAGCTCAGCCCCGAGACGCGCGGACGGTCATGTGACGTCGGCATTTCATCACGTGACCATTCTCATAAGGAATTTCGGAAAGGCGTGTCGCCTTCAATCATTAGCAATCCGCGTACGTAGATAGTCATTACCATGCCGCATTCCCACACTAAAGCATACACCGACACACTACACTGACGATGTAGTCCGAAAAACACGGTAATACGCCAGTGAGTCAGACCACAAGCCATCTACGAGCTCGTCAAGGCCCGGCTTTTATACGGCTGGGAACAGGAACCATCGGGGACCGCTAGGAAAGGGCATTAGGTAATAAGAAGACCCCTCTACAGGCAAGTAACTGCAAACAAGCAAGCAGTACCACTGTGCGCGTGCATCATTTATCCAGCAACAGTCGTTGCGCACATAGAAGCGGCGTGCGCACACCGTTTCACGATGCGGACGCGGAAATAATGGCCCCCGGGGAAATCGAAACGAATTCGACCCCCACGGTGGTTGGCGGGGTGCTATAGCTGCACCGGGAAAACGAAATGCCGCCGCGGCCGCATCGCTATCGCTCGGCGTTTTTCGAAGTCACGCGGAGATAGTTTCGATGTGTATACTCCGCTGTGTACGTTCTCGTGGGAAAAATACAGCGGGCATTTTATCGAGTCGGGGCTGGGAATTCAATGCCGCGAGTGAAATGCACACTAGATACAAAGTGCGAAGAATAAACCGAGAGGGGATTAGTATTGACTCGTATGCAATCGTTGGAGCTGCGCTGAAGTATATACGCCAGCTTTGAACAATTAGTCGCACTGGGCCCGGACAATCGAAAGTGTAAACATGCAGAACGAGAATACTGTCTAAAAACGTTTATGCAAGGCATACATTACAAAGTCCACTCCTTTGCAAAAAAAAAAAGCGTAGAACTATCGCGCTACTGTAGTAACAGTGGAAAGAGCAGCATTCCCTCAAAAAAGAAAAAAATTCAGCATGCTTTTCAGTTGCTTGTCAACGAAACGTTATTGAAATTAAATAACTAATATTAGACTTGCATCATTTCCTCAATCTGTTTCCTCATCCCGAAAGAGTAAGCAGACGTTGTGCTCCTCCAGGTGGCAGTTTGATTAAAAGAACGTCAACAAAGCGAAATCCTCAGAATAACTATGAGGACATTGGTGCGGGTATAAGGGGACGGCTTTAAGCTCTCCCATAGTAGAGTACCTGGTACTCTAAATCGTTACCCACTTTTTCTAAACCCCCCCCCCCCCCTTCATTGCGAACAACGTGAATAAGGAACATATTGGAAACAGCAGGCGTTTCTCAATACCTCGAAGCTGATTCTATAAAATCAATCACTGCAGAAAGATAAAGAAAGGAAATGAATGCGACTGCTTACGTGTACTTATCCTGGCACGTGAAAGCACTTACGCCATCTAGTTCACCACTTTTCACAGTGTAATAAACTGCACCCTATCTCTAGTGACGTATCTCCTGAGAACAGGTTTCGGTGAGATTCTATAGACAATGGCGTGCACTGATGCCACGGTAACACGGCCTTGCTGTAGACTATTTTACGAATGGTTCTGAGTGTCGTCTAGCTTGTTGTGCTGTTAACCTCTGTGTTTCGTATAATTAAAAAAAAAAACTAACAGTGTTACGGTAGACGCATACGCATGAAAACCTCTGGGTTGGTTCATGCGACGTTTCATGGCCTTATTAACTCACGTCGCGATATAAAAGGAAGGAACATAGGAGGAAAAGAACGGCAGGGAGGTTAAACAGCCTATATATAGGCAGCCGGTTAGCTACCCTGCGCATGGGAGGGGGATAGGTAAGATGAAAGATGACAGGAGAGAGGGGAGAGAGATAGACACAGCACATTCGGCAGCACACGCGCGTACATTCAGTCATAGTACAGTCTTGTCATTCATGGTGTGTGACATTGCTGTTACAGCCGCTTGTTCAAGTCCGTGTCGCGTAGGAATTTCAACAGTGCTTTTGTCACCTTCCGTTGCAATGTCCTCTCTCGGGCACTTGACAGAATAGTGTCCACAGACATTTGGCTGTTGTCGATGCGCGCAAGAACGGACGCCAGTGACTGTCTCTAGATGTCATACAACGAACAGTCGCGCAGGATGTGGTGTAGCGTCTCTTCGCAACGGCAGCAAAGAACAACAACAAAACATCGGTTTAGCAGTCTAAAATGGCGGCGCCCAGATAAGATACCTTAAGAAAAATAGTCCATAGCCTTTGTTCTAGGAGAAGCGCAACCTTGTTATCTCCTTTATTACTTCCTTTATTTACAGTGCGTGACCAAAATTTCATACTGGTCCTAAATCCAAATTAGTTGTCCCATTTCCTATAGGTCATCGTCGTACTTATGACCGAGTGACAGCGTCTTCTGGATAGAGAGACGCTGAACAAATAAATAAAAATACTGATCCATGAGGCCACAGTTCTGTTGGCTGCATGCAGCGGAAGAGATCGCGTGGGCGGGAAGCACGTCGTCGTACAGACGTAATGTTTCGTACACCAACTATCTCTGAGGGTGCATCGTCTATGTTGCCACCATATGCACTATGAATTGAAGAAAATAAGAAAAAAAACAAAGCTATCAACACGTTACACCACACGTCGCTAACTCCGAGACATTGTTATTAATGAATAACACTTCAACGCAGTCTCGTAGCAATCAACGCCTTCCTTTTAATGCCTTTTCTCGGTTTTACAGGCTAAGCCTCGCAAGAAAGAAAAATATAAAAAACGGAGAAAGCGAAACTAAAGCACCAAGCGACACAAGCAACTCAATCTCACCCAACTTCCCGTTTGTTTCATTCAAAAGTGAGTTCCGTGCGGAAAGCCGCTTTTATTTCAAACTTCCGGAAAGCTAGCGCAGCCTCTGCCATTGATCAAAGAAGAAGGGTAATTCATTTTCCTTTCAGTGCACCCCCGTTCGTTTCTTTGTGTCCATGTAATTCTGTGCAATGAAAGGAGCAGCAGGAAAAAGGGGAGATGCCACCGCCAGAGGAACTATTTTTGCTTCGCTAATAGCCCCGGAGCTGCTGAGAGCGCCAACCCTGAAGCGCACCCCCCCCCCCCCCCCAGGGAGTTTATGTGGTTTCGGTTTACCGGGTACTGAAGCACAGTACTCCCTTTAGGTGGAGTATAATACATACGGTCTGCACTCTAATAACAAAAATGTAGTATTCGGGGAGTAGTTCAGCTACACGACAAGAATGATCATCGGACTTTCTCGCGTTTATGTTATGTCACACTGATAACGAGCGTGCCGATCGCGACCGCGATCTACCGAAACCATGGTGATAAGGCGGGCAAGAAACTCGAAGTAGATCGAGATATTTGTTGTATAGCAGAAACACTCCCCAAATACTCGATTTTTTATAGTGTGTTAATCGGGTTTTATTATACACTCTCCCGAGATTGTCCAGGCGAAGATGAGTCCCCTTTTCGAAACTTCGGCTCTAGCAAAATTCGCTAAACGAATTTTTTACCCCTTTACTCTAAACTTCGTTCATTCCGCTCAACTTCTGTTTCGTTTTAAAACACTCCTGGGAGAAAGTGCATATGATGTCTCACGAATGGAGCACATAAAGTGCATTGTCATCTCAAAACTCTGGGGGCACCGCGAGGCGAGGCAAACATAATCAGAACAAAACCATGACCACCATAGATTGACTGTCGGTGTTTAACCATCCTGCCCAAAACGTCCATTGAACGGAGATAGCAATCCACAAAGACGGATCACCAGCGCACAATGGGACGATATTTCTAACCAAATCCTTCGTCGAGCATGCTGGCGTCTCAGGTTACAGACCAGTGCGTAGCCTTCCCTGCATTGCATGAACTAGTTGGTTAAACAGTTGTGTACAAGGTCGCACACTTAATGATTGTGGGCGGGCAGTGGACCACCGGAGGAACCTCTCTTACGGCAGTGCCGTCGATAACGTCGTTCCTGATTGGCTGATGCGATCGTCATGCCGGCTTGACTGCCCTCACCATATTTGTGACGAAAGATCAGAGAGATGGAGAGCGTGAGAGAGAGAGAAAGCGGTGAACGAATGCCACGTCAGGCAGGAAAGGCGAACAGATTTCTCACTTCCTCGACCAAAAAGTCGTTTCCTTCGGGGAACGCAGAAGAAGAATGGAGAACTCTTAATGCGAGGAAAGGGAGAGAGTTGGACGAGGCGGTCACATATAAAGCTGAAGCGTAAGGGTTTCGTTTATTCTCTTCATTTTAATAAATGGGTGTGATTAATAACCCGCGAAAGGGGAGGCATCCGTTTTTTTTTTTCAGCACCTCATTTACAGGGGCCGTTGCCTCTCGGGATTTTCATTCAAATGCGGCCACGAACCATGCGCTATAGAAGTATTTCCAGCATTCTTTGCGTCAGATGACAGAGAGAGAGGAAGACGGCATTCTCAACCGTGAAAGGGATCGCGCGTGATGGAGCATTCCAAGATACTCGCAAGACATATGAAGTTCCGAGGGCACTTTTTGTACAAAATAACAAAAATAACGCCAGTCACTTCATACACAATGTTGCGGCGCCTCGTCGTGCACTGAACATCGCTGTTCTAAGTGTCAATGCATCACCCCCAGCAACCTCATTCCGTTATTCTCGGCCAGCCATGTGAAAGACGATACGGAGTCTTTCCGGGAAGTCCATCAGCGAAAGCTAGACGCCTAGCGTGCCCGCGGAAATAAGTGACGAATGAGAGCTGGAAAAAAGGCATCTGCACTCTCTCTTGCATGTATGTATGTATGTATGTATGTATGTATGTATGTATGTATGTATGTATGTATGTATGTATGTATGTATGTATGTATGTATGTATGTATGTATGTATGTATGTATGTATGTATGTATGTATGTATGTATGTATGTATGTATGTATGTATGTATGTATGTGCGTGTGGGGGCATGTGTGCGTGTGTATGTGTGTGCGTGTGTGTGTGTGTGTGCGTGTGCGCGCGCGCGCGTCCGTGCAAGCGTGGACGCCTCCCTCACTCTTTCTGTTGAGAAGTGCAATCAGTTTCCAGATGCTAACGAGCTAAGAAGCAAATAATTACAAAACTAGCCCAAGAGATGCGGAAGTTCAATCGTTTTTTCCCCATTCCTGAAAATATCTGCCCGAATCCTGATAATATTTTTATTATAACGAAACAATGAAACTCAAAAAAGTGCAGTTGAAAAAAAAATCGGTTCAAGTATACTGCACAGCCCACATATGCGCAACTATGAACGAAAGCAAATCTTTAATTTTTAGATCGTCCACATAGTAGTCTCCATTCGTTTAAATGCGCTGTTGGTGATTTATTTGATTGATTTGTGGGGTTTAACGTACCAAAACCCCCATATGATGAGAGACGCCGTAGTGGAGGGCTCCGGAAATTTCGACCACGTGTGGTTCTTTACCGTGCACCCAAATCTGAGCACACGGGCCTACAACATTTCCGCCTGCATCAAGAATGCAGCCGCCGCAGCCGGGATTCGATCCCACGACCTGTGGGTCAGCAGCCGAGTACCTTAGCCACTAGGCCACCGCGGCGGGGCCGCTGTTGGTGAACGTAATGATAATTAACGTAACTATGTTTACTGGCGAAATGGAAACAAGCTCAAAATACCGCGACAAGCTGTAAAATTCTACAAGCGGCTTGAACATAAGAGAAGCTAAAGTCTGCGTATTGTGAGCGAAACTGGCAACTCTTACTGCAACGTATTTGTCATAAATGTCACACCGGACTTTATAATACATTTCGCGAATTGTGTAATTGCGAACCGTATGCGAGCGAACTGTCGCGATAGGCTTCGTTCTTCAAACAGTCTTCCTATATTTATTTATTTATATATTTATTTATTTATTTATTTGACATACTGTTAACCCTCACTTGAGGGTCGTTACAGGGAGGGTGAAGGATTGAGTGGCACAAAATTAAATATTTGAAAAGAAATTGCAAGATGAACTCTGTAAATATGCCATTATATGAGAAACACAGTTACATGCTTTGTCACTCAATACATTTGCAACATGATATCTATGACCGATGAAATATTTGTAAGGAAACACATACATGAACACTGATAACTATACATTTTCAACAAAATTCCGATCTAGAGCAACCTCGAAATCACTCAAAGTTCTTTTTTGCACCATATCATTCGGTAATTCATTCCACATATTAATAGCATATTGCACGAATCATCGAGAAAAATGAAATAAAAGAGAAAGAGGGGGGAGGGAGGGAGGGAGGGAGGGAGGGAGAGAGAGATGAAGACACAACGACACTTCGGAGTAAGTTCTCACTTCGAGCTGGCGACGTGACGTGAGACGCATTAAGTGGTCCTCGCAAAATTAATGCCGCGCCCACACCGCCACCCCAGATCAGGCTTTCGCTGACAACTATGTGCTCCGTCGCAGCACTTCCTCCAAGCCGGCAGCTGTCGCAGGCACCGAAGCGGACAACGTCGTTTTTTTTTGTTTTTTTTTTTCAAGAATCCTGTCAGCACCATATAGATTTAGTGGGCAGGCGGACGGGTTTCTTTCTTCCATTCTTCTTCATTTTTGTGCCCCGGCTGGTAACTCGGCCTCTATACAGTATGGTATATTTCCACGAGCGTTTCTTATTTTCACTTTTGTTTGGTTCGGTTTTCGCCCACAAAGCTTGTGTCAGCTAGGAATGCTCAGCGCGAACTGCGCCTCATTGTTCGAGAAAATTCACGATGATTGCAGATCGCTGTGTTAAGAATGTCCGCAAGGCGCGAACACTCGAAATTATTCAGATCTTGCGAGAAGACCAGTGATAGGGCTGGAACATTCGACGACACATGTATAAATGTCGCCGCGCTTTGCCACTTTTCAGTTGATCGACGGCCGACGCTCTGTGTTCACCGCTATCTGTGCCAGTATGATGTATCGTTGTAATACGACTTCCTCCTGTTTATTGGTCGCAAGTTCGGCCTAGTAAACAGTTTTCATTTCAGACAATTAGCCTCTGCCTTCATCGAAGACACGACCCCGTGACAATATCATATAAGCGTCATACTCAGAAATATACCCCCTTCGTTTTTTTTTTCCATTCTTCGAGCCTTCTTTGTACGCACGGTTCAATGCACGACTGTCAGTTTAATGCACAAGGCTTAACGAAAGTTCGGACTACAGCAAGATCACTGTTGAATCTATTCAATCAATACAGTGATCAGCTTATAGACGCCCAAGACAAAAACTGGCGTGACAGACGTTAATCAGATATCGTTCGTTTCTCAAGAATCCTGTCAGCTGTACGTTGATATATATTTAGCGAGCCAGAGGGCGGGGTATCCTTCAGTCATTTTCTTAATATCTGTGCCGGATGGTAACCCGGACTCTGCACAATACCATAGCCGGTATATAAGTCCTTCTTCCATTCAAGTGAAAACCTCCGAGCCGTCTTCACGCATACACGGATGAATGAAAGCTTATCGGTCCGAATACGCAAGGCTTAACGAAAGTTAAGACTAACAAGTGAGGCGTGAATACGGGTGGGGGCGTCTGCGTGCAATCAATACGGCAATGAGTTCGGACTTCCGCGAAAACGAAGAGCTGGCGCCGTGGCGCCGCCAAAGCAGACGATATCGTTTTTCAAAACAAATCGTCTGCTCGAGCTCTGTGTGCAAGGACGCGTGATATAGAAAGCTCTGGTGGTATCGGTCGATTTTCTTATCTTCATCATATACAACAGGCGAGAGACTCATTTCCTTCTGCCGACGCTGGTCGATTGATACGCCTTAAATATTTATGTTTCTCGGCGCCAAAGTTCCATTTAAAAACGCGCCGTCCGTGGGATGATGATAACTAAATCAAGAGAGGCGCGGCTAGCGGGGCTTCCAAGAACGAATCACTGTCCAACGATGGCGTTATAAGCCACGAAAAAAAAAATATGACCAGCCTTTTCCGCCTTTGTTGAGCGGTTTGGGTCATCCCTCCGGGCAAGAAGTGAATGTCAGGCACGGCTTTTTCACCCAGCAATGCTTGAGGCGTGAAAAACGACGAGTTGCCATGGGCTTTACGGCACCATGCACCGAAATCTCTCTCTTCTCTTTCTCTCTCATGTTTTTTTTGTGTGTGTGTGCAAGTGAACGAAGTTAGGACGCCACTGCAATACAAACAAACAAAAAAATGAAATGATCGCGGCCTTGACCAACTTTGATGCTGTTTCTTCGAAGCCGAGCCTTTTGTGATGGGTTTTACCATCGTCGGAACGTCTTCGCAACTCGCAGAAGATGATGATTCGTCGTTAACCCTGCAGATATTCCCCACTCGGAACGAGCAACGACGCGTTGTCCACTTCCGAGTCGTCGTCAAGGAGGCAGGCGAAATAAAATCGAGGCTTGAAACGTATTAGAAGAGTCGTGTAAGAACGGTCGTCTGGCGGATGACAATCTATTTTAACCATTGAGGTCCATCTGCGATGGGCTTGCTAGGTGCTACGTAACAATAAAAATGGAGGCATTTTATAAAAACGAAAGGAAGACATGAAACACGAAATCGATAGTTACGAAACATGTATGACCGCGTGGAAAGCAAGAAAGAAATGGGGCAATTTAAATAGACTGCCACGAAATGTGGCCACAAAAAAACAACAAAAAAGGGGGAATTAATAACAAGTGTGAAGGGAAAATGAAATGCGTTTCGGGGAAGAACATTTCTCGCAGCCAAAGTAAATGGCCAATGAATAACTAGTAGGAAAGTAAAGCAGCGCTTCAGCGCTCCACGCACTAAGAAATGCTTTCTTGAGAGTTTTAAATAATATACATTTCGCGAACGATCCCGGGCATCTCCATTGGGGAAAGTTGTCTTTGAGAAGTACGCGCTTCTCTCAACAATATATTTGACCAGATTTTAACAAGCTTTTTCTCTATTTATTTTTAGTCATCCAAAGACGCGGCGCTTACTTTACACCGAGCGTGTCTCGTCCCAAGTTCAGTTTTAAGTGAAATATTAAAATGAGCGGGCGCTCGGAGAAGGAGGGGGGAGGGGAGAACGAAAAAAAAGCACAAAATTTCAGGCAGACATGCAATGTCTTCGCGAACTGGCCCACGTCATATATAGCGCTCCTGCTTCTTAGCTACGCGTCTTTCCGAGAAGTTCATGCATAACAAGTTATGTCTCTACAGCTCTTCGGCAGCTATCTTGCAGACCTCGGCGGTGACTTTACAGCCCAAGCCTTCGCAAGAATTGCTTTCGCGATTGCATCTTCGCCCTTGAAACCATCCCGCCCGATCAATCACTTCGCAGCGCCGGCGGGCGTTACTTAAAACAATACGTCTCACGGGCTCCGCAAGGGCGTAGGGCCTTCGGAAAGGCAACATAGCGTGAGTCAAGCGGGTGTGGAGACAAAGCATCTCTCACGCTGTGCCATGTATTCATGTGCACAGCATGCTGGCATAAAGCTTTACTAACATTACTGAAGAAACTCTCCAGAAGTCAATTATCTTTTTTGTTAACTACCTCCTATCGCTCCGCGGAATAGACCGTCATGTGAGCAGGTGTGCAGTGTGGATGAAGATGTGTTTTCTTTTTGTTTATTCATCGAGGAATGGAGGGGGGGGGGGGGGAGTAAATGTCTGACAAACGTTGACGAGACGGCAAATTAACATCGAAGGACAACCGAGGTGAGATGCGGTCACCGCGAGGCACGGCCGGGCACGGCTGCTGCCGACTCACAATAGACAATGGAAGACTACGCAGAGAAGTTACGCCAGAGAAGATCAGCCATGTACTACGCACCGCACTGGCGACAGCCGACAACAACCGCCACTCAAGCCGACGCTGCGAACGTCGGCAGCGAAGCAGCGCGGTTACGCGCCCATGTCGTGCAGCAGCTAGGAGCAGGCGTCGTCAGCAAACCGGAAAGCGCGTATTGAGTAACCTTTCATGTCGTCGTTTCCATTGTTCCCATCGCGTCCGTCTCGACGAATGGCCGAGGCAATCACCAGCAGTGCCAAAATAACTAAACGAAATAAAGTTCGTCATGTAATCTAATCTAATGTAATAATCATCATCAATGCCCCCAAAACATTGCAATATAACAGACGTCGTGAAACAAGTCGGAGGCTCGTGAGTTCTTCAACCGCTGCTTTCGCACCGCTTGAGCAGCTTACTATTACCCATTCCGTTAGTAACCGACAACACATTTTATTTACTGATACCAGACTTAACGAACGTCAAAGGACCAGCGAGAACAGGCACAAAGCCTCTGCCTGTGAACTGGTGCAAAGTGCTTGTACATGCTCCTTTGTTGCCATCGGTTCGTCGCAGCCCCCCCCTCCCCATCCCCTTATTAAATGAATGTATGGGACAAGATTTTGCGCCCTCCTCCTCTTATGTGACTGGGGGGCCAGCCGCCCCCTCTTCTGCCCCGACCCCGTGCGTATGACTACTTAGTTCACACAGACAGACAGACAGACAGACAGACAGACAGACAGACAGACAGACAGACAGACAGACAGACAGACAGACAGACAGACAGACAGACAGACAGACAGACAGACAGACAGACAGATAGATAGATAGATAGATAGATAGATAGATAGATAGATAGATAGATAGATAGATAGATAGATAGATAGATAGATAGATAGATAGATAGATAGATAGATAGATAGATAGATAGATAGATAGATAGGAGACCACGCGGTTGACTCGGGAGGAAAAGCGACGAGCCAAACAAACGGTAGGCATACGAGCCCTATACAGGCAAACGCACGAAAGCACTCCCGCAACAACCGGCCAGGCGACTCTCTCAATAAGTTTTCTCTCTCTCCAGTCTCCGGCCCTCCGGCGTCATCGTGAGTGCGCCAAGGACGACCGGTATGTCCCCGAGAGAACACACACACACGCGCCACGCGGTTTGCCGTTGGATTGCGTGTATGGCAGCACATGGCTCTAGGGTCCACCGCAGCTTCGCAGAAGCCGGCCGGCATTCGCGTTTCCGCTGCTTGCGGTTATGGCGTTTACAGAGAGCGCTGCAACGCAAAAACGTGATTTAGAAAAAAAAAAGAACGAAGCAACGGTTACAACGAGAAAGCCCCTGCTAGGTGCTGTATATAGAATACGTCCCCATGTTTACAAGAAATGTTAGCATTTTTTGTTTTGTTTTGTGACCGCACAAAAAAAAAAATAGCGATATTTTTCTTTTTAAGTCACGCTATGAAATGCTGGATTGCCTTCAAAAAAAGCGCATGCAACCCTCATCGGAGTGACCGACAGTGTAGATAGACTGCGAGGTCTGCGGCACTTACCGAAGAAGACGTCGCCCATTCGTTATGCCGTTACTTCGATTTGCCTCTGAAAGACGGAAACTTTCTGACGCGTCGCGACAATCGGACGATCGGCCACTCTCCGTGCAGATGCTGCTGGAGCACGGTCCTCGTCTCCCATCGGCTCACAAGCCAGTCAAATCCCTCTTGCGCTTTCTGAGGACCACGGGCCAACGTGACCATGTAGTGACCATTTTCTCCTCTCATTTCCCTCTATTTTCTCTCTCTACCATCGTTATGTTCCCATTTGCCATTCCCCCATCGTAGGGTAGCAAACCGACCATGTGCCTGGTTAATATCTCTGCCTTCTTGCTCTTCCTTCCTGCCTTCCAACGGCTAACTAAAGCAGTGCGCAAGTGCGTCGTTTTTCTAAGCGAAACCTTCACGAACTACTACAGCCGGCACTGTTCGCGAAAAACCTGACGCTGTGAGTGAGCCGAAAATCGGGTGTGCACAAATTCGCCACTGGAAAGTGTGTCATGTAACACCCGTATTCGTTAGCGGCCTTTTTTCCAATAACTGACGGTATCTCGCTCCCGGCTCGACAGCGTTCAGTCGTTTATGATATGACAACCTGATATTTTATCAACCGGGTCACTCGTCATTAACACGCTGCCACATGACATTGATGCCTGGATACGAACAAATGTCCTTCGTTGTTGCCTGCAGCACCTGAAATGTAACGCCGCCAGAAACCTGGATGACGGTCAGACCAATTTCCGAAGTGCAGGAAGGAAACAAATTCAGGAGGGATCATTGCGCAATGCGATAGAAACAATGCTACTAGATCAGGCGCTCACACGTTAAGATTTTCTTTTAATTTTCCCGATACTTAAGGGAAGGGCTTCCAATTTTTTTCGTCTCTATCTCCAACCAGTCGGGCTGCCCACGTTATGCGGACTGTACAAATTCAAAGGAAGGCAAACTCAAAGGAGGACGCAAGGTAAAAGCACTTTTTGACGGCCTGGTTGGTGCATATTGACGAGAAGAACTTAACGCAAGAATACACGTAGCACACAGGAAAGACACACGACACATAAAGACACACACAAAACACACACACACACACACACACACACACACACACACACACACGAAAGGCAAGAAAGGCACACAAGACAAAGGACAAGCTGTTGCCTTTGTGTGTCTTTCTTACGTGCTGCGTTTTTTTTTTTATTGCGCTAAGTATTTCTCGTCGAAGGCGCGAGTGATGACAACTTTCAGTTCGGGTGCCAGCCACTATACCTGCATCATCTCTCTCTCTCTTCCTTTGTCTCCTCTCCTCTTATCACTGTTTCTTTCACCTAAAGTATGCCCATAACACATGCAGTGACCCCGGTAAACACCTTATTTATGTAATGCATTAAAAACGTCGTTGTAAGTGTACGTTAACCCGCGTACACGGCCGATACGAACGAAAGTCAACTCTCATGCACGTGGCGTAAAGGTTTGACTCTTCAAACTGACTACAACGCGAATAGAAGATTTGTGCGTTTTGTCAAACGCGTTACCTTCGTTCTGTCATTCACCCGTCCGAGAGAGAAATAAAGACAATGGTTCTCCTACACGACTTAAAAACATATGAGACCATATACAAACTACGGAATATGCCGCTGAACTGAGTCTCGAAGAGTTTGATCGCTTACTGAGTGACGGTCTCTGTTTGGACGAAACAAGTCTGTTTTGTGCAACATTATTCTTGAGCACAAGAGCAAACTGTCCTCACAGCTGAATGGAAGAACATCACCCTACACCGTGAATGACGCCCCCCCCCCCTACCCTTGTTTGTTCATATAGGCTTACTGTTTATTTAAGTTTAATTATATCGATGGTCATGAATGCCCTGTCTTTGTTGTAAATTTTTTGCATTGTACATCACTGCATACGCAAATAAGTTATTTTCGCTGTATATAACAGCTTGCATTGTGCATACGCATTGATCACCATTGTCCATTTTTCTGTGTGCACATAGGCTATGTAAGATATATCTGGAAATAAAATTATCTTAAACCTAGTACTCTAAATCGTTAATCACGTTTTCTAAACACACGATCTTCATTTGTCCAAAAGGTATTTTTAGCGGGACGGCTAAATGTTAACTACGAAGTACTCGAAATCGTTAAACATTCTTTCTAAACACATCATTTTGTCGATACGGCCTCATGGAGTGTGAGACCACGGGACGGCTTCCAGCTCTCCCATAGTAGGGTACCAAAGTACTCTAAATCGTTAACAACTTTTTCTAAACTTACGATAGTCGGTACGACTTTATTCTGTCCCATACTAGAGTACAAAATACTCTAAATCATTAACCAATTGCTCTAAACACACATGGTCTGGCTATCTGCATCAACATCCGTAGTTTGCCATGTTGCTTAAGAGACATAATTTTTGTATCTCTCTCTCTCTCTCTCTTACACACACACACACACACACAAACACACACACACACACACACACACACACACACACACACACACACACACACACACACACAGGGTTTCCAGGCTCCATCATATTAGGGAAAGCTTAGCGTTCTTTTATAGTCAAGTACATAGTGCTCTGAATCGTCAATTATTTTTTCTAAACACACAGTGTTGCCTTTGTTCTGTAACATTCGTCAAGCACTGTTGCTTTTATAGACACAATTTTCGTCGATTAAGCCTCGTCAAGTGTGAGGCCCACGGGACGGCTTTCAGCTTTCCCATAGTAAAGTGGCGAGTACTATAAATCGTTTTTCTAAACACGTGGCTTTCTGCTCTTTCATAGTATAATACCAAGTACTCTAAATCGTTAAATGCGTTTTCTAAACACACATTTTTGTGTGTCTGTACATGTTATGTTCTGTTGAAATGTTCTTCAAGTCCACTGTTTGTGACAATAAATTTTCCCTAAATACAACCCTAAATGGCTGAATCGTGTTATGCAGAGCTTAGCGCTCTCCCAGTACAAAGTAGTACACAGCGCTCTAAATCATCAAACATTTTCAGGAGCTGCCTCGCCAGGTACTTATACTGGGTCGAAATCCCGCACCGTAACCTTAGTTCTACAGGCGACTGCTAGAGGGGCCGCGGCGCAATAGTTCATAAGTCGCCAGCTAGATGACGCGCCACCGCTCGAGGCGGCGCGGCACGCGTCTGCTCTTCGCCGATTGGCGGTGCAAGCGGCGGCTATCATCATCATCATCATCAGCCTGACTACGTCCACTGCAGGGCAAAGGCCTCTCCCATGTTCCGCCAGTTAACCCGGTCCTGTGCTTACTGCTGCCAATTTATACCCGCAAACTTCTTAATCTCATCTGCCCACCTAACCTTCTGTCTCACCCTAACCCGCTTGCCTTGTCTGGGAATCCAGTTAGTTACCCTTAACGACCAGCGGTTATCCTGTCTACGCGCTACATGCCCGGCCCATGTCCATTCGTCATGCCCGGCCCATGTCCATTCGGCCGCAAGCGGCAGCTATAGACGATAGTTATAGCACGAGAACAAAACGACGACACGGAGACAAGAAGGACACGAAGGACACGTGTCCTTCTTATCTCTGTGTCGTCGTTCTGTTCCTGTCCTTTGTGTCCTTCTGTGTTTTGTTCTCGCGTTGTAACTATCACGTGTCCTTCGCGTCCTTCTTGTCTCTGTGTCGTCGTTTTGTTCTCGCGCTATAACTATCGTCATGCCATACCAACTAGCCCAAGCTGCCACACGCGGCTATAGAGCTCGTAGGGCTGCAGCAGCAGCGCGGGCCCATCGGCAAGAGCCTGCGGTGAAAGCTCGCGAAGCTGCAGAAAGACGCCAGCGTCGTGCGGGCCCCGAGAAGAAGGCTCGCGAAGCGGAGGCGGCACCTGAGCGGCGGCAAGAGAACCTCGAAGCGGGGAGGGCGCGAGAAGCGACGGTCAAGCTAGGGAGCCTGCATGAGCGGCCGTTCATGTAGGCTCCCTATACGTTCAAGCGCCCAAAGCGGTCACAAGCCGATGCGGCACCAACGCGTGCTTCAATTGAGCACGCGTTCCTCGATCGATCATTCGGCCACAGCTGCATGGTATGTCGTAACAACGTGCGTCACGACTTAAAATGATGGTGGATGACTTGTACGGAAGGTTCACGGGTTTTTCCGATCTTATCCGAGCCAGCTCCTCAATCATTATTCGCTTCGTGGATATATGGCATGATTTTGTTTTTTTTTAACACAAGTTAGGCGTTAGGGCACTTGAGGAGAGTACTGACTACTTTAAATCGCTTACTATTTGTTCCAATCACATGAATCACATGTTCCAATCACAGGACAACTCCCTCCTTTTCCCATAGTAGAGTATACACGCACAGAACTCCAACTATTTCTTCAAACGGAATAATGTGTGACCAATTTCCTCGTCTTCCGGAGAAACGAAATGCGGTGCGTACACATAATCGTGAAGTTCGGCATCTTCAGCTCTATTAAAAGAAATTGCACAGCTGGTGCTGAGACTTTTTTATGTGGTTCTTAAATGGAAAAGAAGAGAAAAGTGAGCCCCGTAATTGTCTGCATAAGGTGCGACACCTCAACAGTAGCTCACAAGGAATGGGGTAAGGAGGGATTAAAAGGATAAGATTAAAGGGTATATATAGATATAGGATGGACAGAGCGAGGCACATGGACAGCGAGCGACGGATGTAAAGGGAAGATAGGAAAGATGGACACGGTCGCAGGAGTCCGAGGACAGGGCACCACCAACACCTCCTAAAAATTTTAGGAGGTGTTGGCACCACTCGACGAGAGCTCTTGTCGGCGTCAGGAGATGGCGTAGGGCGAGTCCAGTCGGCCAGAGCTGCGATGTCGTCGAATATCAGCGTCAAGAGATGGCGTAGGGCGAGCCCACGCGGCCAGAGCTGCGCTGTCGTTGGAGATCTCGAGGGCGCAACCGGTCGGCACGAAATCCAGCGAGCGTGTCCTGCTGGGACTCCAAACGGGGCAGCAATTGGGACGCTGAAAAAATTGAAGAAGTGACCAACTATCGAGCAGCTAGGGGCTGTGGTTTTGCCGGAGACAGCGGTTGGGCAAGTGGCCTTGCCTTTTCTTGAACCTGTTTTGAAGACAATTCGCCGAAACGTTGGCGATAGCGAGGCCACCTCCTTCCAGAATGCTCCTACATATTTCCTGGTGCATTAAAAACGCCGCGAGAACTATAGAATACGCTCTGTTATTATATAGACTGCTATAGCAACGGGAAATGAATATTGGCACTTGTATTAGACACAAGTGCATGATAGCATTTTTTTTCGAAAGGAAAATTACGGGAAGTAGACACGAACACACGTCCTTCTTTATCAAGTCAAAACTTACACGGACCCTTATGCAATTGGTGGATGATGGCTGATATATGGGGTTTAATGTCCCGAAACCACCACATGATTATGAGAGACGCCATAGCGTAGGGCTCCGGAAATTTTGATCACCTGGGGTTTTTTAACGTGCACCCAAATTTGAGCACACTTGCCTACAGCATTTCCGCCTCCATCGAAAATGCAGGCACCGCAGCCTGGATTCGATCCGGCGACCTGCGGGTCAGCAGCCGAGTACCTTAGCCACTAGACCACCGCGGCGGGGCGACCCTTATGCGATAGCCAAAGACGACTGAAAGCGCAATTGCAATCTTTTATCTCTTCTTAGTCGATATACTGATCATACCACGACAATACTACCTGTTCCCCCGCTCCCCTAAAGTCTTCTGCAACTTAATTAAGTGGTTTTGCACCGCCTCAAAGATCGGAGGCTTCGCAAGCTTTCCACACGTCAGAAGTCTCTTTACACAGCCTCCGCGACAGGCACAGTTGTGTCCAAGCGACGCTGTCGCGTGACGACGTCACAAATTGTGATTATCGGTGACGCTATATGGTCACCTCATCACGTGATGATTTTTTGCATCACTCCTGTTGACACCGACGACGGTCAATTTTCGCACTTGGTGAGGCATCTAAATCTCCCACCTTAATCAACGAATTTTCTGTAATTATACTTTGCATGAATAACACACGTTATATACAGCTTCTGAACATTCGGACATTTCAATCAGCCAGAATTACAGCGCAAAATAAATTTCGGAGCGGGAAAGCTATGCGGTAAGCAGAGTGTCGTATAAACAAGTACAAAAAAAAAACGCCTAAACATATGCGTACGCTCGATTTTATCCATAACAATGTAAGATAAGCACACCTTCTCATCTTAGATTGACGAACGAGCTCTTGCCGTCGGAATGCTCGCAAGAAGCTACGATTAACGAACGCCTATAAGAGCATGTCACAATTTCCTTCGATGCGAGGAGTCAGCGCACCCGCTTTTTGACAGGCGGTCATTACGACAACTGGCCGTGGAAAATACGCAAAAGAAATCGCCGATGCGCACGGAAAAGACACTTGTTAGCCTGCGGTGCGCTTTATATTCTCCACTGCCTGCGGGGAATCCTTCGAAATACCAATCACAGGCCAATCACCGGCGCACGAACTCGTATACCTCTCACTTAGCCCAACCGCTCCACCACGGATGAGCTTGAAACGATTAAGAGTAAAGGCATTGGAGGTTAATCGCTCCAGTATTAGTCAGAAATCGGGCTGTACATTCGCACGTTTTCAGTCGAAACTTGATGCGACCTACAGGCTTTGGTGACGGTGTGACGGTGTCGTACGGCAAAACGCTGAGAATGAATCAACCCTTTTTATATGTCAGTGGTGCGCGTAGGCACAAGACGGGGTGTAGTTCCCTAGTTGCGAGACCCGTATATGTACCTAGCATCTCTTGGTGATCGCTCAAGAGGTTGCAGATCGGGGGTGTTGGGGGAAGGGAAGGAGACGGTGTCCCGAGTTCTGTGCACTCCGCCAAGATATGCGGCAGGGTGTCATTTCTTCTCTTGCAAGACCGATGGAGCGTGTCGCGCTCCGTATAGGGTTACAATTCCAAAAAAAAAAACCACAGAAACAAAAGTCCCTTTCATCTTCTTATCTTGTGCTTCAGGAAAATGCCTCGAAGCCAAACGGGAGAAAAAATCGTGGGGAGCGAAAGGAAACAATGGCTAAAACGGGAAGACAGGGCACCGAAGGGCAAAGGTAAAGAAAAAAACAATATTATGTCCGGAGAGTACCACGGGTATGAACTCCGTATTTATGCGCGTTGCGCGAGAGCGCCTTAACTTTCCCCAGATCGCGGGTTCACGACCCGTATAAGCCATATTTTGCATTCAGAAAGGCGGATCATAGAGGAGAAAACAACAACAACAACAACAACAACAACAGCAGCAACAGCAACAACAACAACGAGCGACTGCCTCACGGGAACGGACATAAGGTACTATTTAATATTTTCTTCCTTATGTATACTGCTGACATTTCTCCCAAAGAAAGAAAAAGAATGAACGTATGTACTCAAAAGAGAAGCGAAAACTACAAAAGAAAACAAATAAATGAAAGAAGCAGACAGAGAATAATGTAGAACAGAAAGTGCGGCCAATGCCGGGTTCTTGCAGCGGCACGCGTGGTGTACTATATACGGTAGGTATGAGTAAAAATGCACAATGCACGCTATGGGCCGCCGGTGAGGCCGCGCAAAGCCTTTCGCGTCGTTCGGGGTTGGCTATTCCCATTCTTTTCTTTGCGGCCGATATGACAAATCCCTTCCTTTCTCTCTCTATCTGCGTGAAATGCGAGACGTCAGACCAAAAATGGTCGGAAGCGACAGAGAGGGAGCGAGAAGATGCAACGAAAACCTCGCTATGACAGCGGAGGAATAAACGTATAGGGTATACAAAAAAAAAAAGAAAAGGGAGATGTACGTAGTAGACAGACCCTATGCGCCAAACGAAAGCACGGTTTGTAACGTTCGTAGGACCGATATATCAATGGGCAACGACGGTCGGTAATGCGAACCTCTGGCGGGGCTTTTAAGAGATTGTGAGAGTGGGCGTGAAGAAACAAAAGAACAGCATGGAAAGTGAGTAAGTGAGTGAGTGAATAGGTCGCATGCAGTGTAGACAGGACGCCCTCCGGTTTGCTACCCTTTATTGGAAGAAATAAAAGGCGTTGAAAAAAAAAGGTGAAGTAGCTCGAAAAGGGGCAGGAGCCGTGCACCACCGTAGTCCGGGCGCGTCTCGCAACTCGCGATAGAAAACGCTGGGCACGTCGAAGAGTGCGTGGTGTTGCTAACTCGATATGCCATGCGGCAAAACGTTTACGGGCAACGTGAAATGGTAGTGACGGAGAAACGAAGTAGGGAGGGTTCCAAGGAAGGGTGTATAGCTATAGAGGCCGTTCGTCCTCGGTGTCAGGTACACGTGCGCTGCTCAGAGCGCATGCACATGAGCGTGCACGACAAAGAATTGAACGATCGTCACTGCGCGTGCAAAGAGCGAGAAAGTGGCGTGCACGTTGGGTTGCAGAAAAAACTGCTGGCGAGAAAGACGAAAGTTGCGGCGATATACTATGGCAACGCGTACTACATTGAACCGAGGCAATTTTGCGCGAGACTCCCGAGTGGCTCAGAGGTTAGCGCCTCACCCAATGCGGTACGGGAGGTGTATACTGCATCTTGATTCGACCACGGGCGCTGCTACACGTTGGTGATTGATATGGGGAGGTTTAACGTCCCAAAACCACCATACGATTATAGGAGACGCCGTAGTGGAGGGCTCCGAAATGTCGACCACCTGGGGTTCTTCAACGTGCATCCAAATCTGAGCGCACGGACCTACAGCAGTTTCGCCTCCATCGAAAAATGCAGCCGCCGCAACACATATACTGCACGAGGAGCATGGTATGAAATGCGGTAACCACGGA
Source organism: Rhipicephalus annulatus (assembly GCA_013436015.1). NCBI lineage: Eukaryota > Metazoa > Arthropoda > Arachnida > Ixodida > Ixodidae > Rhipicephalus > Rhipicephalus annulatus. The sequence continues at coordinate 35,979 of WOVY01009589.1, forward strand.
ATGGCGGCCACATCTGCGACCGACGGCGAAAGGATTGACTCGCCAAGCAGTCCTCTTAATATGGGGCATTATCATCATAGAGTGATTTCCATTAATCACACTACCTATCTTATTTTCTTCTGCGGTTATCTAAATGACTGCGGCTACAAGGCAGAGATATATGTTCCATGCACACAGCGCTACCTTTCTCCTGTCTACCCGACGTGACGGCTGTATCAAAGGAGCGCATATGTAATTTTTATCAAATTAGATAAGCAGCACTGCAACCACTATTGACGTTTCACGAAGATTAGCGTCTATTAGTAGTTACGAGACCTGGCGTAGCTCTGTGGTAGAATGCTTGACTGCCACGCAGAACGCTTGGGTTCGATTCCTGCTGGGACCCTGAAATTCATTATTTGCACTCATCGGGGGATCAGCCATGCCCATGTCCGTTTTTTCTTAACACTGACATTTATTCTATGCCTTCGTTGGGTCGACGCTACCGATGTCGGGTATTTCTTAATGCTCACGCGTTAAAATTGCTATGTGTGTTCTCGTCGTTCCTATAGGTAGATACTAAGTCTCAAGAACTTGTGGCACATACCCGCATACCAGCGGCACATACCCACCCGACCGTGGGTATGTGCCGCTGTCTGACGGGAAGTGTTTCACGACGTACGCGACTGGATGATTGTGAGGTGTTCACCAACTGGATTCAGACTGGATTCATGTCTTCACCAACGCGTCTTGTTCATCAAACCATCTTACCCTCCCATGCTAATTTTGGTACCCGCCAAGTTAAGGGGGTGACCACTAGAGCACCCAAACGTAAGCGGACGGACAGACAGATAGATAGATAGATAGATAGATAGATAGATAGATAGATAGATAGATAGATAGATAGATAGATAGATAGATAGATAGATAGATAGATAGATAGATAGATAGATAGATAGATAGATAGATAGATAGATAGATAGATACGCTCGAAGTCGCCGAAGTTCGCTAAGAAATGCTTCGCATTTCATAGAACAGTGACGGACAGAGACACATTTACACCTGGGGAGACGCATCAAGTCTAAAGGCGTCTTCTCTTCCCCTAGAGCAGGGTAGCAAACCAGCCGTCCGCCTAGTTAACCTATACATCTGCCCACTCTTGCTTCTTTCTATACATGTGCACGACGTGGAACACTGGTGAAACGTGAGATAAATTCAGAGCGAATGAAAGACTCGAAATGACCGGACAGAGAGAGCACGTAACATACAGCCACCGCGCGGCCGTATATAGAATCCCAACACCGGACATCTGTCGCGTCGTGCGCTTGCGCGTTCGCTGACCTGTCTCCTCATCGGTCCGGTGGGGGCGGAGTACCTAAAACGGACCCGGAAGCGCACATTTTACAACCTCGTGTATGGGAAGGAGCGTGAGAACGAGATTATTTGTCCACCAGGGTGTATAAAGTAAACGACGGCGAAATAAGTCAAACGAGTACAAAGGCCACGCAGAAGGAAGACCAACGATAGAAGGTCTGCGAGACAGGCTCAGTTTCGTATACACACACGCAAACAGACGGGCCACCGTGCAGCCCACACAGGGAGGTGGCAAGAAGAGGAAGAAGGCCGTAATAAAACAAGCTACGCGTATAAAAGTTCACGACCCCTCGGCATCCGTGCGCGTATACCTATATGCCGAGACGACTACGGCCGCGTTAGATAAAAGCGCTGGCTTCGCTCATTCGCCCCGCCATCGTATAGACCTGCACGTATAGAGAAGATATGACCGCGATCTGACGCACGTCGTTTCGACCTATACGACCGTGCCGGCACCGCTGAGTACACACAACACCGACGCATGCGAGGTACGTGCTGCGTTGAAAAAAAGAAAAGAAAACAGTCTTTGCGAACGCTCGTAAACGAAGGAACCGGAGGAGTTGTTTTAAAGCTTGTTCACGGGCGGGTTGTACTTAAAAGACGGGAGACCGTTCAAACTGACGCGCTTTAGTTGTACGTCGAGTGAGTAGTTAAACTGGAGCATCGATGCTTACGACGGCTAACTAAAGAAGCGTACGTACTACATCGCCATAGTGAGAGAGAGAGAGAGAGAGAGAGAGAGAGTCAAAGGATGCCTCATTCAATGGCCTAACCCTACATGCACGAAGGCGGAAGCTTCCCGGATCGGAGGCACTGCAGACTTCTGCACGACACGCGGTTTTCGCAGTACCTCCTTGATCAACGCATCTATGCGCAAGCGAAGTGGTCTGTGGCGTATACGTCACAAATTGCAACAACATGTGCAGCGATATATAATAAACTGATTGATATGTGGGGTTTAACGTCCCAAAACCACCATATGATTATGAGAGACGCCGTAGTGGAGGGCTCCGGAAATTTCGACCACCTGGGGTTCTTTAACGTGCACCCAAATCTGAGCGATAGATAATAAACTTTCGTCACACTCCTAAACATCGCTGCACGAACTAAAAAATAAATAATAATTCGCGCTATATCGATCATTTTGCACTTTCTAAGTCCTGCATGCGACGCACACACAAAAACGCGGTATAGCAACGAAAATCTCCCGTGAATAAAGTACCCAGCGGCTTTCCTTTCCGTTGTATGCCAGCTCGCCCAATCATCGGTATTTGTCCACAGAGCGGAACAATAGGATGTCAAGACGCCCAGCGGGCGGAATTCGAAAATTTTTCTCCGGGCTAATGAGATCCTTTAAACCGCCTATAGAGACAGCTCTTACAAAGACGCAAAACAAGTAAAACGAGATAAAAGAAAGATTTATCATCATCCCGCTCTCATTATTGAACACGTCCAGCTCGCTTGATTTCACTCACACGCGCATTAGCGAAAATTGAAGAGAAACTAACGGATCCTGTCGTGCGCGTAGATATAGGCTCTGCCGAGCAAAAAAAAAACCGAAATTGAAGGGAAACGTCACAGGGCGGACCGAAAAATTGTCATAATAAGCCTCTCAGAAATTAGGACGTTCAATTTTCGCGCTGTCAAACATTCGGTTGGCGTTTTGTGAAGTACTTTCACATTAGGCAACTCAGGTTCACGGAAGCAAGACGAACATGCCAGGGACATGCATACTCTTCTGGCTACGCCATACGTTTCACAAGCCTGCATTGAAGTGCGGAATCAAGGGCAGCCCTTTGCAAAAAGAAAGAAAAAAAAAGCTCATTGAGTATCTTACGCATTCGCCTAAAATGAGAAGTTGCCTTGTTATTTCGGTGAACCCTATACGTACTGCTAATATTCTCTTGTGAAAAAGTGGCAAACAGCACTCCCTTGGTGGATTACATTTCGCGTGCACTTAATCATTCAGGTTATGTCAGAAACACAGATTTGAACAAGGTAACCAGTATCGTCGGTAACAACGTTACATCTACACGAGATAAGCGCACAAACACGGAACATTTTCAAGTTCGCCGGTTAATTTCGACTTCGCGCTGCCATTTCGACAAGGACACAGAGGAAAGAGGGAGAGAGCAAGCTGGCAACTGCCACCTGGAGGGGCACAGCGCTTGCTCATTCTTTCGGGAGAAGGGAAGAAACAGAGGGAACAAAGATTAGAGGGAAGAAAGAGGAAAGAAGATGAGGAAGGGAAAAAATTGACGAAGATATCGACGAGTATGAGTTTAAAGAAACACAAATAAAAATGATAAAAAAAGAAAAAAGGGGGAAAAAACCTGGAGAGATACAGCCAAGAGATGACGCATGAATAGCAAGATCAAATAAAAACTGTGTAGACATGTCTGTAAAGAACAAAGCGCGCCGCATCGAGAGACCCGCTTCCGAAATATTGATGAGCAGTGCGTGCCCCCAGAGGAACGAACCGCATGTGTGTTAATGCTGATTGTATACAGCCAACGGGAACTCTCGGAGGCAATTGTAAGGAACAAGCATGACACGCGCACCCGCGCGCATGCGCTAACTGAACGTTTTTCGCAAGTGTCCTATGTTTTAGACCACGTAAGCACAAATTTTCAATCGCAATCGCAATAAGTATTGCTGTATACGAAAGAAATTACTTGTATTACGAACTTGTTGTCTATACATGAAGAAAAGAAGTGTAAATTTAAGGCCTCGTTTCTTTTCCTTTGCTATACACAATAATAATCAGAACTAAGCAACCGAAGAAAGAAAGAAGAGAAAGAAAGAAAGAAAAGAAGAGAAAGAAAGAAAGAA
>WOVY01009590.1:0-82500 GCA_013436015.1 Rhipicephalus annulatus
CTTGCTTCGGCCACGCTTGTCATGCAGTGTGCCGTCCGGGGGCTAAGATATGGTTTGTCAAGCTCGAGGATGTCTTCCACTGCGGGAACTACAGCCGTTCAATCAGGCTTTCGCCTTCTCGAGTGTTTGTTGTCTAACTTGGTAAGGTGGTGGGTTTGGTCGTAGCTTCTTCTGCATTCCTTGCTGGTGGTTTCGTGGGGTGGTTCGCATAGTTTGCAGTTGGGAATACATTGGTGATTTGTGGTGACTGCGTCTTGTCCGCACTTGTAACAGAAGTGTTCTGTGGGCTTGGGACAAATGTCTTGTCGGTGCCCAATGGCACCGCATTTGCGATGGAATTGCACTCACTTTCGATATAGTTTGCAGCGGTAGTATCCACTTTGGTAGGTGATGTAGTACGGGACGTGTGGGCCATCGAAGTGATGACGGCGGTGGAAGACCGACCAAGTATTCAAGCGCCAAGAACCATGAGTCGACTCTGAGGCTAGCTACAATTTCGGCACTGCTGGTTCCTGGGAGAAGTCCGTAGATGACACTTCTGCATACATCGTCGGGATGTCTCACGTGGGGGTTCACACTGAAAAAAGTGCCACCTAACTGGATGGTAACAATGCTTCTCAGCTTGGTTGCGCGTTCGGTGTCGGCGGTACTAGCAGTGATGATGTTCCAACGCCTTGCATATGAACTCGAACGTTGTCACAGAAATCCTGTTGCGTGAGACCGCTTGATCGTCCGATAGCGTGCATGATTGATGTTAGACTCCATTTCGACAAGTCGAGTCTGGCTTGTGGCCTATAGGCACCCGACAGTGGACAATAGGGCGCGACGAAGCTTTGGGGGCCGCCTCAGCATTGTTGGTACCAACCGCCAGGGATACTAAGAAAATTGAACGCTCGTTTAACACAGTGACACGCTGAAGTGTCAGTGCCCTTTTTGGCAAGTTTTCAAAGAACGCTTCCTGGGCGCTTACGTAATCAGTCTTTACCCCCCTGCTCACAACTAAAAAGAAAATGATATGCACGTGCAAGTCCGATTTTGCTGCGTCTACTCGCTAGGCTACGCATTCGAAGACTCGGTTTTGCTGCGCCTACTCACTAGGCTGTGGTCTGGCGCTACCATCAGATCTCGTAAACTGCATTGCCGGGTGCCTATAGACGATTTTAAAGTCATCTGTAGGAAAAGGGGGCATCTTCAAGTTGCGTTTGCTTCGACGCTTTTTGCGTAGCCACGGGCTCTTTCTCGGGCTTCTCGTTGGGTTCTTGAATCAGGTTTGGCGCTCGTTTTCTTTGCGTCCGTCTTTCAGATATTCTATATGCTTCTTTCCTGTTGTTTTGCCGTTGTTGACATCATATGTCCATGCCGATTTCTCCGTGGGCGTCTCAGCGTGCACGTCGGTTTGCATTATGTTGGTTCTTCTTGTGGTCCTGTATTAGCCATCTGCTCGCTTTGAAAGCCTACGGGGTGGGTAGTAAGAGGAGTCTTCCTCTAATCAAGTTTTCTGGTCAAGAGGGGAACAAGAAGCTCCTTCCCGGGCCCATGCGTTCGGCAGGTGTACAGTACATGCAACGCGAACCCCAAGTGCGAGACGCGCTCGCGCGTCGGATCACGGCGTAAAGGTTAGCGGGGAGGACCTTGGCGTCGAGATGTTAAGAGCTTGGTGTAGATAATCACTCACCACTTAGTGGGAGGTGTCAGTCCTTTCCTTGCAACTTGGTGAATCGGCCAACACAAAAAAAAAAACTCAGAACTAGCACAGCGTTGAACCACAAAAACTAGCATGGAAAGTAGGAGCCCATGTGAAGTGCATTTTTATGTTGCTCTATGGTGCAGCCGCACTCCAGGGCCCCTAGCGGAAAACCCTGTCACTTTTGTATTTGATTTTTTCCCATCAAAGGGTACTGTTTAAACAGTACTAGTAACCGTACTAAACAATCACACTGGGAGCTGCTGCTAAATAAGCGACGGTTTGACGACAGGCTTTCAGCAGAGCAACCCAGGTTGTTTTCCTCGGCTTGCAGATCAGAACGTCACACACGATGGACGTGTTCGCGTTCCGCCGATAATCCGCAGATGGAAAAGAGATCAGCGTCACTGGCGCCTCGCCGCTGCCAACGCCGGCCATTAGTCTTCGCTAGGCGCGCGGCTAAGCGACGATGATGGCGAAGTCCACGATAGCTGCCGCCGTTGGCATCATTTGCCGGGACATTTGTGTAGTTTACGAGCGACGGCGGCGAACGCTATCATGGGCTGCACATCCCCGCGCCTTGGTGAATTCTACACGCAGGCAGATCTGTCGAGAAACGAGGGCTGTTTTTCTTGCGTCATCATGTGCCAGCCAAGCTAAAGTAAGAGAAGTGTTATGTCGCCAAAACACCAGATGATATCCCAACTGTTCATTCATATCTAACAAATTCTCATGAACAGCTCTGGGCCTAAGTAAAGGCGACTTGTTTTACACAATGAAAAATACATTAAGCTGAACAAAAAGAGCTGCAGCAATGCACCAAAAAAAGAAAATGTTAATCAAGGATGTCAATCAAGGTAATAAATAATTGTCTCGTCTGAACGAGTGACAAACAACTATTGCACTCCTTTCATTCCGCCTAGGGTGTCTTTTCTTTTTTCTTTCTTTTTTCTGGTGGGTGGTTCGATATTGAAAAAAAAATCTTACCTAATTAAGTCATCGATTCTTGGCCGATCCCCATGAGGGTGTGAGCCATGTCTGTGGAATCATCATCATCATCATCATCATCATCACTAAAAGTTCAAATACAAAGCCTAACATTTGAAGGTGATAACGCAACGTATATTGTATTTCGGTCGTGTAAAAATGCTTGTAATCGGACTAGTAGTAGGCATTTAAATTAATTTTATTGAAAACTCTTCGACTATGCAAATGCGGGCGAGAAAAGTTGAAAGGTACAGCCAAGAGTAATATAAGGCATGAGGCATGAGTATAAAATATTGTTTACAACAATAAGTGGTCACGTTGTTATCGCCTTATTTCTAACGCCCATTTCGCGTATTATAATTTTAACATGAGCGTACATGTTCGCGTCCAAGACATCGAGGAGAGGAGACGTTTAAGAAACTTCTCATACGGGAAATGAATTGAACACGTTAAGTTTTTTTTTTTTTTTGTATGCTCAATTTGAAACTGTTCCGTACAACACAATCAAACTAACTTCGAGCAAACGAAATGAAATACGAAGATAAAACAACGCAGATCACTATTGATAACTGTTGCTCTCGTTTTTGGTCGTTCTGAAGGATGCAATATTACTGCCTGTATACGTTCTTTTTTTTGCAGGTTAGTCGGTAGTCGTTTGATTTTTTGTGAGGCATACAACTTGCCCTTTCCAACGGAATGTTTTCTAAGGGGATGCCCGGAATGTAAAGTGGACAGTTTCTTTGCAAGAAAGGAAATGTTTCATTTGGAATAATGCATGAAAAATCGTGTAGCATGAAGCAACAGAATTCTTATACCGCTATTCTTATACTCACGCAACGATACGATTTCGCGGTAAGGTAGCTCGCCGTACTTGCACAAAGAGAAAAGCGTGTGAAGCAAGAATTCAGGAAGATTGTGTTTTAAATTGTGCCTAAAAAAGGCCTTTCCGTAACCGCAGAGGTTAATTATTCAAACAACAAAGATCATCAGCGTCTCCTGTATGAGAGGAGTCCTTAATCAGCGTGCCGCAGGATAAAGCTGACAGCCTAAGTCGAAAGTTTGGGACAATGGGCTCTTCAGAAACAACGTCAAGTGCCTTTGAGAGGTCGATATAAACTGTGCCGAACTGATGCCGCTTAGCAACAACTACAGCCGCAGAATAAAAAAAAACAACAAGGTTAGTTTCGGCATACATGCCCCAAACTATTTTGAAAATCCGAACATTCCGATTAAAGTAAAAACCACAGACGTATAAACACAGCTATTTCAACATCTCTGGGAATGACGACAACATGGACATGGGAGAATAACATTAATTAATGGCGTTTAATGGGGGGCCCCGCCGCGGTGGTCTAGTGGCTAAGGTACTCGGCTGCTGACCCGCAGGGCGCGGGTTCAAATCCGGCTGCGGCGGCTGCATTTCCGATGGAGGCGGAAATGTAGGCCCGTGTGCTCAGATTTGGGTGCACGTTAAAGAACCCCAGGTGGTCTAAATTTCCGGAGCCCTCCACTACGGCGTCTCTCATAATCATGTAGTGGTTTTGAGACGTTGAACCCCACATATCAATCAGGCGTTTAATGGGGTCCTAAACCATCATACGTTTGAAAGATGGCCTAGTGTAGGGTCCAGAAATTCTAATAATTGGGGTTGTGTGCATTGCAACTAAACCTAAATACAAGCACTTCCGCCTCTATCGAAAATGCTACTGTTGGGCCAGGATCGGATCCTGGGACCTGCGGGTCAGCAATTGAGCACAATAGTCACTCGACTACCAGGTTGGGTGGACATGGGAGAATAATTTTTCACATCACTCGTACAGCCTTCTTTATCAACTGGTGGAACTATTGTATTGTTCCAGAAACGAGGAAATACCACCATATGTAACGCGATAGTAAAAATGGCTTTAGGAGCGGGAAGAAAAACAAGGGAAGGGACTTTGACAACAAAGCTTTGCCTTCAATCGTAAGTAAGTTAATGTTTTTTTTTTTTCCTTAATGGTTTAGTTTCAGCTTACATTGAATGATAGCGGCTCAAAATGTCAATGTGCACTATACTGTTCTATTTTTTCATTGCTTCCCCTCGAAATAGCCCGATAATTAGGCGGAAAGTGTAAAAGAAGACCAACCGAGCACGTACACACGTCGAATTAGACGGTAATCACATCGGCGGTGTGAGCATCAGGCACCACTTCGGTCGACTAATTTCCAGTTGCTGTTGGGCGGTTATCCTCAAAGAGCTTTCGGGCTGAACAGGGTGAAACCTCCCAGCAATAAGTGACTAATAATGTGTTAACCATTTACTATTTACTTTATTATAAGCAACGTATCTCTTCCTTAATAGAATAAGTTTAGTTTGTTGGAGTAGGTGGTGCCTTAAGGTACCACCTACTCACCACAATTGTGTGGTGTTCAGAAGGAGTGAAGAAGGTATATCAGAAAATTACTAAAACTCAGAGAAGTTTAACACAGTAGAAGTGCTTCATGCAATTTCGCTGTTTAGAAGACATCTGGCTTCAACGGTAGCGCCATGCGGCAGTCTTTGTTCTCATATGATTCCCCTGAGCTTCTGCAAATTTGTTGCCAGGGACCATGACGCATACACACCACACACCTCGGTTTCGACTACAGCCAACAGCCTTCAGTCACTGAATTGTACAAAACAGTTCCAGTCAGTGTCAGTAGAAAAAAGAGGTCAGTGTTTGCGCACCGTGAATTCTCGGCCGATCCCACACAGTGGGTATGAGCCACAAGAGAAGGTGAACAAGAACAAGAATATGGCTAGCTGGCGCGCGGGTCGCGTGATAATGGAAGAAGAAGAATTTCACCGTCAGCCTGGAAGGCCGCCCGTACAAGGCTCTACTCCACTCTGCTCCGCCTATCAACAGGAAGTGCCTCCTGACGTGAACACAGAAAGCTGGCTTTGTTCGCGACGCTGCGTGCTCCGGAAGAAATGGCACCACCCTCAAGGCGATCCCCGAGAAGCGAACCCAAGCGCTCCCCAGTTGCCGAAGAAGCCAAAAGACGTACCAGTTCAGAAGGCACTGCAAGATCGCCATTGTTGGGCCCCTGGTAGACTCGGCCATCGTAAAACCTGCATCTGGTGTAAATTCCGCACAAGATCGACCGTGCTCTGCAGCTGACCGGCCCTGGCTGACGAGGAGGGCGAGCAACCTCTCCAACGGTACTGAGTTCAACGAGCATTTGACCGACGATGCATCTGACGAGGCACCGGCAACGTCCTGGTGGCCTCAACACTCGAGGGAGGAGCAGCCACGGCCCGTTCACCCAACCGTTCAAAATGGAGGCCACGAACATGGGTGTGCTTCGTCCAATCTAGCTCGTGAGTCGGCACAACTGCCCAGGCCGTGGAAACAGCAGGCAGCCGGGAGCGAATGATGGCAGAGTACAGAGAAGCCGAGCTTCGCAGCTCCCGCGTACTGGGTCAAACGACACACAGGGGAAACCATGGATTCCATCTCATCTCGGGGTGCGGAAGCTTGAGCCGCACGCACCTTAGTTCTAAGGTGAGTACATACACATCTATCAATCAATCAATCAATCAATCAATCAACTTTTATTTCTCATAGAGAAATATGGGGGGTGACGGAAAAAAAGCCGCAGTACTGCGGCTTGACAAGCTCCGGCCCCTACAAAGTCCGGCAGTAACAATGATCAACCACACAAAAAATTGATTTTGCTGGAAATAAAAACATTTGATTTGAATGCACATTGACAGGAAGAGGCAAATGTAGCGATTTCTAGGAGAAACATGGGAGGACTTGTCTTTATACATCATTATACATAGTAATACACATTCATAAGACTTATAAGACTTATGGAAAAAAGGACAAAAAAGAAAAAACACGAACAGTTGTAGGTAATGTTACGTGTACAACAGAAGTTGATAAATAGTCCAACAAAAAACTGCAAAGGCAATAAAATCAGTATTACACTGAGAACATAAAAAACGTTAAAAAAAAACATGCCGTAGTCATTGGTAAACGACATGAACGTAACAGTCATTTGAACGAAATCTAAAACAGGTAGTAGTTACCAACACTGAGCACATTCTCTAGTATGAGAAATGTTATAGCCTCGGTTTATTATGTGGACCATGATAATAAGTCCTATTGGTGAAAAGAAGATTACAATTTCAACGCACAGTACAAAAAAAAAAAAAAAAAAAGTAAACAATTTCCGAAAGAGAATGAGCAAGCCAAACGCACGCAGTCAAAAAGAGAAAAAAAAGAGAAAAAAAAACGCCATGTGCAAACAGATGAACCGTGCGTATCATTCTGCGACTGATGAATACGACTAGATGTTAGTGTGAAATGAAGTCTAAACTTCACCCGATAAGAATGAGCGAAAGGTGCGTGCTGAGGCCGACTCAGCGGCTATGCCATGTTTTGTATATTTGTTTAAGATTACGGCTAGTTGATACGATACAGACTGATTGCCATAATTTGTGCGGCATATTGGCTGGAACCAGTCATCCTGACTTCTTGTGTCATATGTATAGTGACGTCTTGCTAGGCGAAACGAACTGATGAATTCGGTGTTATTAGTCCTCATGGCGAGACGGTATGTACAGGAAAGACGGAATGCGTAGACGAATTTAACTTTGAGTATATTATATGCTTCAAATAAGGGGCAGTATGAGTAGCATACGAAACGTTGGCTATTGCACGAATTGCGCGTTTTTGGCATATACCGAGTTTTTTCAAGTTGTCAGAGGATGTAGTACCCCATACAAGATGACAATAATTTAATGTCGATAAAATAATCCATTATATATCAGACGTTTAGCTTTTACTGGTAATATTTGACGGTTTTATTAATTAATGCAGTGACGGAATTTACTTGTTGCAAACATTTTGCACATGCTTATTCCACGACAATGTTTCTGTGAAAGTGACACCCAAAGCTTTGATCTCTCTAACAACACTAATTTCGTCATTATCAAGATACAACTTTTTTGTCAGTTCAATAACTCTGTTTCTAGTGCGGAAAATTATGGCTTGAGTCTTTTTTGTGTTAATTTTCAAGGAATTTCTTTTTGACCACGCTGATACTTCTGCAAGCGCATCATTAGCTAAAGATACCAACCCATCCGGCTTTACTCCGCTGAAAAAAAGGGCTGTATCATCGGCGTAACCTACCCACTTACAATTAGTAAAAGAGGAAAAAATGTCGTTTATGTAGACGATGAATAGGAGCGGGCCGAGTATACTGCCCTGGGGCACCCCGGACTTCAGGCGTTTAGTCTTTGAATCGAAAGTGTCATTTGTGACAAATTGACTTCTATGGCGAAGGTATGAACGCAGAAGGTCATTGGACCTCCCACGCACGCCATAGTGTTCTAGCTTATACAGTAGTAGGTTATGTTGCACACAATCAAAAGCTTTTGAGAAGTCGATGTATACACCTAGTACTATATTTTTATCTTCAAAGGCATCTATTATACATTCTTTTTGAGCAAGTAGTGCTTGTTCTGTGGATTTTCCTTTCAAGAACCCGTACTGGGCCAATGAAATGAGAGAGTGTTTATTTAGGAAGCGAACAAGTCGTGCGTGAATAATCTTTTCCAGGCCTTTTGATAAGATTGGGAGTATAGAAATTGGTCTAAAATTTCCCAAATCATTTTCATCGCCCCCCTTGTGTATGGCAATTACCCTTGCTGTTTGCATTTTTCTGGAAAACAGCTACTTTCAAGCACTAAATTGTACAGTGTTACCAGAATAGGAGCAATAATGTCGATGATGTGCTTTATAGGGCGGATTTGCATGTCGTTTGCATCCAGTGATCTAGAAGTTTTTAAGCTCCTAAATATACCGACAACTTCACTCTCCATTGTTGGGAAGAATACCATACTGGAGTAGGGTGAACTGGTACCTTGAATGGGATATGGATTTACGTTGCAAGCGCCTGACTGGCCTACCGCAATGAAATGGTCATTGAGTGCGTTTGACAAATCTGAACCGCACTTCATGAGACCGTTTACACACAGGCTCGAAATCGCACGGTCAGTCTTAGGATGAACTATGGCGTTTAGGTCGTTTCCACAACAGCTCAGTGTTTGCCGCGACAGAGAAATGCTTGAAAAAATATTCTTCCTTTGCTTTCTTTAGCGTAGCATTCAAGCGATTTCGGAAAGATTTAAATTTTTTCCATGTTTCAGGGTTTCTGGTCCTGATGAAATCCCAATAAAGGTTATTTTTTACCTTGATTTGGCTGCGAAGGTAATTGGTTAGCCATGGCTTTCGCGATTTATTACTTCTGTGCCTGACAACGTATGGGAAGTGCTTATTGTACAGTGTCCTCAGTTCAGCAATAAAGGTCTCGTACATGGAATTCGAGTCATGTTTTCTAAAAACTTGACGCCAGTCGTGGGCTTCAACATCGTTACGGAAAGCGTCCAGAGATGCACTGTTTATATCTTGGAAACGCTGAGGCGGATCAATAATCCGCTTAGTTGGCACTTCATTTTCGATGAAAGTAAAGATGGGAAGATGGTCACTCATATCGCTTGCAATCGAACCGCTACAAAGGTTTTTTCTGTCGGTGTTTGTGACGAATAGATCGATAAGGGTATTTGACGAATGAGTAATGCGGGTAGAATTTACAATAGTGTTTACAAACCCGTTTGACTGCAGTAAAGCTGACAGTTCGATCTGATCTCTTGAGGTTTTTAGCATGTCTATATTGAAATCACCGGCAAGAAAAAGAGAATATTTGTTGGAACGAATGAAGTCAAAATATTCTTCAAGAAAACAAAAAAAGGTGTGTATATTGGCGTCAGGTGGGCGGTAGACGACACAAAAGATATTGGATCGACTACGCACGCTTAGAACTTCGAAGTTAGCATTTGAAACAGAGAATTCGTCAATGATGCTCACGTTTAGCTCAGCCTTAGCCAACAACAGCACGCCCCCTCCTTTACGTTGAGAGCGGTTTAAAGCAAAGCTTTGGTAGCCTGGTTGGGCGAACGGCACGGAATACTTTGTGTACCACGTTTCAGATACCATGATGATATCAAACGGTACGCCCGTGCTAGCAAGAAATAGTTCGAATTCGTCATGTTTGGATTCCAGCGATCGCGCATTCACATGCAGAAAAGACAAGTGATCACATCCAGGTAGGTGTTTAAGTGAAGAAGGTTTTACAGCCATGACGGCAGTAATCTACAAGAAAAAAGGGCCACGTAGGCAACAGTCTCATAATTATGACGCGTCGGCTGACTGCGTCATCTTCTCTAAGTCGCTTGCGGAAATTAAGCGCAGAACGGGCCGAGTTTTCGTCTCGACGAGCAAAAACTCGTCCATCCTTTGTCCAGACATATCGCCAGCCTGCCACCCTCTTCCTAGCCACAGCAGCACCGAGAAGTTGTTTATTCTGACGTGTCAGGTGCTCATTAACAAACACAGGTTTTGTAGAACTACAACCAAGCAATGTGCCCGTTAGGCGAGTCTTCCTGGCCTTCGCCAGAAAAGAATTTCGCTTCTCACGACGGACAAAGCGCACAATTATGTTTGGTTCGCTGTGCTTAGTCGTGAAGACGCGGTGACAGATGTCAATATCGTCTTTCGATACCGATTCTCCAATGAGCTGACCCATCTTCGAGACCACGTCAATCACATCTGGTTCTACCGGAACTCCCTTAATCTCTACATTATTGGAGCGAGTATATTGCTCCAATTCATCGACTCGCGCAGTCAACCTCTCGTTCTCTTCCTTTAGTTTCCGATTGCTTAACTTTAGCTCTTTTATCTCATTTATGAGCTCTTTTATGTCTTTGCCCATCTCAGTCACGCTGTCGCAAGACTCGCTACAGTACTGAACGCTCTGTTTCAGTGAGCGAAGTTCTGACATCACCTCCTTTCTAAGGCTATCAATCCCCTGTTGCATTGCCATGCTATCGCTAAGTTTATCGTCAGTGTCCTCTTTGCCCGTTTTTCGCGTGTTGCGGCCAGTCATTTCGAGATGGCCACAGACAGCAAGAACACGGAAACACAATGTTGAAAGAAAACGAATGCAAGTGACACAAGAACTCTGCTCGGCAGCAGCGCAAGAAAACAAGAAGGTACTATGGACTTAGGAGCACAAAATCTTGTGCTTACCTGCGAGATGAGAAGATGCCGATTAGTATGTGCACTGATTGACGCACTGCTGCCGAACAAAGTCGCCAGTCTATGTTACAGCGGTTTAAATAGGTGCTGTAGGTGTCGCTGACGCTTGCGCACGCGACGTTCCTTGTCAGGTGTCGCTGACGCTTGCGCATGCGACGTTCCTTGTCAGGTGTAGAGCAGCAGCACCGGGCGATGTCACCTTCCTGGTGCGGGGCGGTGATCGTGCTTCAAAGATAATCGTCCCACTGCGAGATGAGAAGATGCCGATTAGTATGTGCACTGATTGACGCACTGCTGCCGAACAAAGTCGCCAGTCTATGTTACAGCGGTTTAAATAGGTGCTGTAGGTGTCGCTGACGCTTGCGCACGCGACGTTCCTTGTCAGGTGTCGCTGACGCTTGCGCATGCGACGTTCCTTGTCAGGTGTAGAGCAGCAGCACCGGGCGATGTCACCTTCCTGGTGCGGGCGGTGATCGTGCTTCAAAGATAATCGTCCCACTGCGAGATGAGAAGATGCCGATTAGTATGTGCACTGATTGACGCACTGCTGCCGAACCAATGAGTCCTTAGTCAAGTAATTATTTTGTGAATATTACGGGCTTGTTTAGGAACTGTGCGTTTTATCGAGTGAGGGCGACAAGGGCGGATGATGCCGAGGTACTAAGCAGTTTACGTCAAGAATGTGTTCCGCGTTTATTTTTCATCACAGGTAGTTTATGTTTAGCTAATTTAAGCACTCGGGTAAACGTTCTTGCATGTCGAAATGCACAACACAACTATCTTCTCCACCGCATTTTTTTCCTCGAACGGCGTCAGATTGCAATGCCCTTACGCACCATGTTCTATCTACAAATAACCACCATAGGTTCGATACCGCTGTGTCCTCTATTTTGCGAAATTAGTTATCATTGTTTGTACGATCTGATCACTTACTCCGTGTTTTCGTTTATAGTATGAATATTTTTCTTGTCATTTATTCATTGTATTATAACCCCACGCCTTTCATAACACCCCTGTAAGCGGGGCCTTTCAGGAAAATAAACTGAACAATATAGGAATCAAACCCGCTTCATCGCGCTTAGCAGTGTGATACTCTAGTCGCTAAGCAATCACGGCAGATAAGAGAAACTCTTAATGCAGTAAGGAATCAGATTTGGGGTATTTTACCATGGCGTTTTTCATTTAGGCAAAATGTAAACTTCACGGGATGCAGCGTATATAGCACTCGACTGGCAGCGTAGTTTCCACTATTACTTCCGTAATCGTGTAAAATACGTTCCAAGATACATTAGCGGTCGATCTTTGATAGATATATGAATGCTAGCCAGAAATCAATCCTACAGGCTGTCTCAGCAGTGGAATGTGTCAGTGTTCCTAAAAGAAAGATCGTTTCAAGTTTTCCTGGTGTTCGTATAGTCGCTATTTCTGCTATCTAGTCGGCGGAAGTCTATCTTCATCCGCGCATGTAACAGTGACGATGACGTCATGCGTCTACTTTCTCGCTTGAACATGTTTATTCTTTAATTATACCACAAGCGAACAGCTGCAAGTTCGCGCCCCACATGTTGTTGATTCCTTTCGCCTGTCCACGGCATTTTCGCGAATACTTAGCCTCTTTATACACACCTAATATTTTGGAATTGCAGCATTTATAGCAAATGTACTTAAGCCTGCTGCAGAAATTTTTTTTTTTCTCTCTCTCTCTCTGTCAATTTTGTTTAAGTAAAAAAAAGAAAGCCCCTCGTTCAGGAGGGCATATGTTCTATTATATTCGAACGTCATGATCGTACTTCTCTCAGACGCTGTACGCTTTCATTAATGGAGTACTATATGTAGTATATCTTGTGTGGTGCCATTGGGAAAATCATGGCGCGATAACACAAAACGTAGCTACCGAATTCCTCTGAGTATTTTGCAGTGCCCATATGAACAAACATTCCTAATGGCAACATTTAGACCTCAAACGCGATATCACCACCACTCTTTCACTATTTCGATGGCAGGGCACATGACACTGAACGAGATCTGAACCTGTCACATGGACTTATCGTTGTGTATGTGTGTGGTGTCGGGAGTCGTCAGGATCTATCAATTCAAGCTGACGCTATGCAGAGAGCGATGCAAATATGTCATTACTTTCAAACGAAGTGTCTTGCTTTTCACCGCTCTCTAGAAGTAGAATTAATTTGCTTCTTACCGGCAAGCCGTATACCTGTAATTACTAGTACGTATATACGACTCCCGAGTCAGGACTAGATATATTTACAAAAGCTTTAGTTACTAATTTAAAATGCCACCAAAATAGCCTTGAAGGCAGCGCCAGTCTATTCATTAGCAGTTAGACGGTTTTCGTGTTTACTTTTCACGCATTCAAACCGCCCGCGACGTATACACTCAAAGTAACAATAACATAAACATAGCCTAGTAGTTAAAAAAACTGGTGCGCACAACTCTTCAGTTGACAGCAAACGTCACATTAGGAGTGCCACAACTCGAAATAAGTGAAACTCTGACATTGCGGACACTTCGAAGCCAGCAATGTCAAAATTGAGTGAGACAGGAAGAAGTTAGGAGAATAAACGCACGAGTAGAAGGGTCATTCAAGGCACTAAGCCGGCCTAAGCTCGCAAGGTCAGAAGGTCAAAATCATACCGGGTGTTGTTTTATTATTTTTTAAGGAAAATGAAGGAAAGGCCAGGTGAGCTACGAGTCATGTGAAGTTGACAGCTGATAGGCGGTCAAGTTGTATTCTACGCTGCTAAGAAAGTGAAACAGACCCCCTATACCTAGAGCTAGTACAGCAGCCTAGAATTCCGTGACAAAATTCAGTTCGAATGCAGATGCCGGACAACTTCCAATCGTGTATTTACTTAAAATGAGTGATGAAGAAATTGTTAAAAGGGGGAGAGAAATAGAAGAGGTCTAGAATGCGTCTTCACTGGCGACCACCTTCCGGTAATTCACTCCCTCACTAGAGCAGGATTCGCCACCCTAACGTGCAGTACTTGCCCACTACCTCCCTTATGAGCTTACCAATTAACCCTTGGCCCTCAGTTTCCAGCGGCTGTGAAGCAGCTGTCCAAGGTGGTGGTCAGACCAGTGACGCAGCGGAACGTGTTAAGAATCTAGGTACCGACAGGCCGCCATTGGAATCTCAACTACGTTCAACGCTAGAACGTCATTTAGTGAGGCTAGTCTAGCTGTGCTATTCGAAGAATTAGAGGATGTTAAATAAGATGGAGGTGTACAGAAGCCGAAACAAGCAGGGTGATATCGTAAGAAGCAATAACAACCCAGAAGAATTCGAAATCTTACTAGTAACGACAGGGTAAGTAAGGAAAGCCCTAGACGGAATGCAAGGAGGCAAAGCCACTGCTGAGAATAAGGTAACAACGGACCTCCTGGACGATGGCAGAAAATTTGTTTTAGAAAAACTGGCCACCTTATGTGCAAAGTGTTTTTTGGCGGGAAGGGTGCTAGAATTTTGGAAGAACGCCAACATCATATTAATCCCTAAGAAAGAAGACGTGAAGGACTTCAAAAGTTCAGGCCGATCAGCTTACAGTACGTTCTCTACAAACTATATACAAAAATAATAGCTAATAGAATTAAGGTGACATTAGAGTTAAATCAACCAGAGGACCAAGCAGGATTTTGTATAGACTACACAACAGACCGTAATTATACCA
Organism: Rhipicephalus annulatus; assembly: GCA_013436015.1. NCBI lineage: Eukaryota > Metazoa > Arthropoda > Arachnida > Ixodida > Ixodidae > Rhipicephalus > Rhipicephalus annulatus. Next base: position 14,487 of record WOVY01009590.1, read on the forward strand.
GCACTCATGTAATAGAAAAATGCGCGGAATGCAAAGTACCCCTATAGATAGTCTTCATAGATTACGAGAAGGCGTTTGACTCAGTCGAGACACCAGCAGTTATGCAGTCAAGGCATCGACGAACCCTACATAAACATACCGGAAGATATCTACAGTGGCTACACAGTCACCACAGTTCTCCATAAAGCAAGCGACAAAATCTCAATAAAGAAAGGTGCAAAGCAGGGAGACACTATCTCTTCGGTGCTATTCACCGCGTGCTTACAGGAGGTTTTCAGAGCCATAGATTGGGAGGAGTTAAGAATAAGAGTTAATGGAGAGTATCTTAGTAACAAGCGATTCGCTGATGATATTGCCTTGATGAGTAACTAAGAGGACAAATTGCAGCTCATGATTACTGAACTGGACACGGATGGCAGAAGAGTAGGACTGAAAGTCTCTATATGCACACAACTAAAGTATTGTGCAACAGTCTCGGCAGAAAGCAGCACTTCGCGATAGGTGGAGGGACGCAGGAAGCCGTGAAGGAATATGGCTACTTAGGACAGGTAGTAATCGCGGAGCCGAACCAAGACAGTGAAATAAATAGCAGAATAAGGATGGTGTGAATCATATTCAGCAAGCATTCTCGAATCATGAATGGTAATCTGCCACTAACCCTCAAGGGGAAGATATATAACAGCTGCTTCTTGCCAGTACTTACCTACGGTGCAGAAACCTGGAGGCTTACAAAGAGGGTTCAGCTTAAATAGAGGACGACGCGACGAGCGATGGAAAGAAAAATGATTGGTGCAACCTTAAGAGACAAGAAGAGAGTAGAGTGGGTCAGGGGAAAAAACCGTAGTTAAGGATATCATAGTTGAAATCAAGAACAAGAAATGGTCAGGGGACGGGCACCGGGGGCAGGATAACCGCTTGTCATTAAGGGTAACTGACTAGATTCCAAGAAAAAGCAAAAGCACGAAAGGGAGACGGAAAGTTAGGTGTGCCAATGAGATTAAATACTATATACACAGGTATAATGTGGCAGCAGAAAGCACAAGACCGGGTTGATATGCTAATAATGGAAGAGGCCTTACCCTGCAGTGGGTGCAGCCAGGCTGATGATGACGATGACGACGACGACGACGATGATGATGTTGATGAAGATGATCACACGATTGCGAGTGCTCGCAACGAGCACGGGGCCTGCTTCCTTTCATATTGCGCTGAGCTTGTGCGTTGGACGTTACCGCTGCATAACTCAATGTTTCACAGCACATGGAACCAGGGCGAACAAAGAACAGACAACGCAGTTGTGTGTTCCTTCTTTGTTCATGCTCTTTTCATGCGCTGTGGAACACCGATTTTCATCGTTCGCTTGTTTTAGGTATCTGTATGATGCGACATAGTAATAATTACGCACCCACCGTTGCTATTACTGCTGCGTCACACAGATGCACGTGGTGACCCCGTTTGTCGTGTACGTTGCAGGACTCGAAGCCGACCAGCCCACTGTTGGTGCTCACCTTCTGTGCGGGATCGTGCGCGGTGGCATTGGGCGTGAGCCTCATCCTGTTCCTGGCGGTGGCCGCCATTAAGCGGAGGCCACCGGCGACGCCCGACGTGTGCCGTAGCCACGCGTGTGCTGAGTTCTCTCGGCGCCTGCGCGAGTCGCTCAACGACAGCGCGAGCCCGTGCGACAGCTTCACGAGATTCGTTTGCGACGGCTGGCGCGAGGGACACAAGCTGAGCGTGCGCGAGGAATCCTTCAAGGCGACATTAGACAGGATCTCCAGGATGACGAGCACTTTGTCCGACGAAGATGACGCCGAGCCTGTGGCCAGCACCTTCTTCAGGAGCTGCGTATCGATTCTCAGAGGCACAAGAGATGAAACGGACGCCGTTACCAAAGCGCTTCGTGATATTGGCATTGTGTGGCCCAGTCGACCGCGAGGCCCTGTGGACACTCTACAGACAATCTTCTACTCTTCGCTGAAGCTACACTGGAGCGCAGTTCTACACGTAGAATTGGACGAACAAGATGGCAAGACGTGCGTGCTACTTACGCCCGTACATACCTTTGCGATTTCTTTGGAAAAGGCCCTGGCCGTTCGCGGGAAAGGTCTGGAGAGGTCTTACTACTTCGACATGCTGAGCCGAAACTTTGCTCAGTCACCTACAGAGGCTCAAATAAGCGTGACACTGGAGGAGACGGAAGAAGTGGAACGTAAATTTCTGATGCCTCTAGAGAAGGCATTTCGGTCGCCAAGCAACAGAGATGTGCTTAAAACCGGCTCCTTGTTTATTCAAAGTGCCAGCTTGACCCAAGAACGTTGGAGCAAGGTCCTTCAAGCATACGGGGTGAATATTAAGAGCGAGGTTATATACTGGACAGAAAAAGCGATTTTCGTCGAAAAGTTTTTTGAGCTGTGGTCGGAGTACGGCGAACGGGATGCGTTTCTCCTACTTTCCTGGTGTACCGTGCAGGTAGCCGCTCTCTTTGCCAACAGGCACCTGATCGTCAACTACTACGGCGACGAGTACCGAGCAGCCGTGATGCACGGATCTTTCTGCCTGAGAAAGACGTACCTGATCGCCGGCAACGCCGCGTTCTCCTATTACCGCACCGACATTCTCTTGCCGCGATCCCGCGCTTCCGCCGAGACACTGGCCATCACCGTTCGCGAGGCGTTCCTTCGGCGCGTCGAGCGTTGGCGGTATTACGACAAGAACACCACCGTCGTCTCCGAGTGGAATTCGACAGCGCGCGTTTTTGCGGTCATTGACGGGAAGTACGCCGGGATATCCCCGGGCGACGCCAGGGCGCTGCCAAACATGACCGATTCCTTCATACAAAACTGGCAAACGGTTGGCTTGTCCTACGCGTACTACGCGTCCGACACAGTGTACGATGCCATGAGACAGTTGCAGCTACACGCCAGACTCGAAGACGACTTCGCCCTGCTCCCGTACGCGTTCTCGTTTCCCCTGTACGCCGTAGATGGCTCGCACACAATGAACCTCGCTGGTGTCGGCAGGGAGATGACTCGAGCTTTGAGCGAGCTCTTTCTGGACGCGTACGCTTCTTCGGCTAGCGCTCGCCAGGCGTTCAGCGAGCTTGGCCAGTGCCTTAAAGCGCCAAACTCTAAGGTTTCGCTGCTGGAATTTATCACCCTGGACACGCTAAGCGAAGCTCATAACAGCCTCGGGTTTCACGCCGACCGACGGCCCATCAATCTCGAAAAGTTCAGCGCGTCTCAGCTTTTCTTTATTGCAGCTTGCTACGCAACGTGCCGCGGCAGCTCAACTAAGGGTTCACACAACCATTGCGACACCGCGTTAAGGCACTTGAAAAGCTTTTCAGACGCCTTTCTATGCTCATATAACCCTCCAAGGAGTTCGAAGATATGCTCCTTATGAAGCGGCAGCGCGTATGGAACGTAGGAACACCGTGCCAACGCGCGTTTTTAAAAAAAGCTTTGCGGAGCACCAATAACGTAGCCATTCTAAATGTCATGTCTTATTAAATATGATTTTGCGCAGAAGACATTGAGTGTTCTTTAAACTAACTCTCGTCATTTGAGCACATGATCGATTTGCGAATTCACGTACATATGTGAGGTCTTAAAAAAAATAACCTGTAACAGCGCTGTGCTGGGTGGAGGTAATCATAATACGCCATTCTCCCAGTGTTTTTTTTTTTGCTTTCACTTTCAGGCACTGTAATACATGTGCACGTTTTTTACCCAAGGCTGACCACAATGAAGAATTCCACCTGGGGGTTTTACGCCATTCTCCCAGTGTTTTTTTTTTGCTTTCACTTTCAGGCACTGTAATACATGTGCACATTTTTACCCATGGCTGACCACAATGAAGAATTCTGCCTCGGGGTTTTGTAATGTTGGCGCATTCAACAACCCACTCGTTACGCAATTAGCATTGTTTGACGCCTGGTCGTTAACTTTACTGTTATAAAACTCTTGACTAAATATGTACACGTGATTTCCTACCCGCCATGAAGTCTGCACAAGGTCAGTTTGCAACGAGGTTTCAATAACTGGCGTAGAATATTGGGCGGCCGGGTTTGTATCACATTGTATCCTCGGTATTAATTTTTTTTATTTCTAGTTTGGCATTATAGTTGTTACGGACCCCGGCGCCGGTGGTGGCAGACAACTACGTTTACGAAATCAGCCCTTCTTGTTATTTCGTAACAGCATTCATCGTAAAAATAAAAAGGCAAGGTACATCTAACTTACGCTGTACAATGATAGCGGCGACAGTGCGTTGGTCGTCTGTAATATGATCAACAAAACTCGTGGTCTTTTATACAGTTACTTTCCATTGTTATCGCTGGTGATCGCGTAAGCTGTCGAATAAACTTCATTATTTGCGTCCAACGCGAAATCTTAACAAAGTGATGTACAACAATTGTAATGCTTACAAGCCGCTTCACCAACAGACTTTTTGGTTGAAACTGGAATATATATGTATATATATAAAAAACAAAAAAAAACACAACTCTTGTGCGAAGAGTGCGGCTTGATTTGATTGATTTGTGGGGTTTAACGTCCCAAATCCACGATATGATTATTAGAGATGTCGTAGTGGAGGGCTCCAGAAATTTCGACAATCTGGGGTTCTTTAACGTGCGCCCAAATCTGAGTACACGGGCATACAACACTTCCGCTTCCTTCGGAAATGTAGCCGCCACGAGAGTGCGGCACAGTCGCAGTGAAAGCAGTAAGAGTGGCATTTCTTGGAACCCATTGTAGACTCTCTGGGGGCTGATGCAGAGAACATTCTAAGCTTTGCTAAGGCACGTTGCCGGGCTAGTTGGTTGGGATTCATCATTTTCACTGGTATAGCGCACCACGACAAGGACACACACAAAGGAGAGATGTACACACACATAGTGCTGTGTGTGTGTACATCTCTCCTTTGTGTGTGCCTTGTCGTGGTGCGCTATACCAGTGAAAATGATGAATTCTAAGCTTGCGTTTGCGACCATGAAACACTGGCTTATTAAAGTGGAAGGGCGAGTTGGAATCTATTTGCTGTGCGAAAACGAAAAGCGGGAAGGGTCATTACTCGTCAGAGCACGCAGAGTGCATATGCGCAGAGAATTAGCAGGCGATGCCGGGCGCGCACCACCTTGATGAACCGATGCGCATGTGCCGCATTTCCGAATATCGTCAACATTCACCACTCCGTGGACCACCGGCCACACACTCGCGCGTTCTCTCTAGATGTGTACCTTAATTGATTGATTTGTGGGGTTTAACGTCCCAAAACCACCATTTGATTATGAGAGACGCTAGATGTGTACCTTATTGTACAATCGTACAAATGGATCGTTTATTGCATTGTCGTCAGAGTGGACATACAGTACTGTATCTCTAGATGTACTGTATGTCTCCCTAATTGCGGAGTAATTACTTTCGCTATTTACTTTTCATTGTGTTTTAGTTACGGGGGGGGGGGGACATTCATAGATTGAATATCAGGCAAGTAGTGGGACTTTTGGCCCGCCGCGGTGGTCTAGTGGCTAAGGTACTCGGCTGCTGACCCGCTGGTCGCGGGTTAGAATCCCGGCTGCGGCGGCTGCATTTTCTATGGAGGAGAAAATGCTGTAGGCCCGTGTCCTCAGATTTGGGTGCACGTTAAAGAACCACAGGTGGTCGAAATTTCCGGAGCCCTTCACTACGGCGTCTCTCCTAATCATGTGGTGGTTTTGGGACGTTAAGCCCCACATATCATTCAAGTAGTGGCACGTCGATGCATCGTAAGTACACCTACTTTGTTTTAACAAATTATGTGATTGTTGTATTGTGCTTTGTATTGCCCTACTCTGTGCGTTCGGGGTAAATAAATAAGTCAATCTAAATGACAAGAGTTAACTACCTGCTGCATTGCACTAATGCTTCCGGAAGCACTGAAACAATGCTAGATTTCTATATTATTGAGAAATAAAAGCACCTCCAAATACGATTCGATTCGAAAGCAGCTTCGATAAACGAGGCACGCACGATTCCAATCACTGCCAGCTCGAGTGCGTCTCGTGCGAGCGGCTCGGCACAGTGGCTCGTCGTTGTGCATTCATACGCGGCGCTTCATTAAGTCGACGCCGCAATATAATCGCTTTCCGCTGGCGTTTGCTTTCGCCTCGATTAACGGTCAGAGTAGCGGGCCTGGACGTCGTCATCGTGGCGCGAAATCGGCAACGCTTGAGGCCCCGGCGCAATTATGCCGGGATTTCCGCCCGTCGACATCCGTTGCTGCTGGCGCACCTGCGTATAGACTGTGGCGGCCGATTACGCTCGAACGCATGAACTATGGCGTGATACTTTTCCATTTCGGCAGCACGTTTAAAGTCACTCCTCATGACGAAAATTAAGCTTCACGACAGATCTTACGGCTATTTACGGAGTAAATACTTCGAATGTACACCTGGACCGAGCGCAGGATTCCATGGACGTTTTGGGTCTATTTTCATCACCTGCTGGGTGTACTTGCCATGCAACAAAGTGCCACTACATATTTTGCATTTGACCTGTGAGTGCCAGTGTCGTAATGAGGCCTTGTTTCATGCGCTGAAATTAGCTCATTTTAATAAACAATATACAGTAAACGCTAAGAAGATTAGAGGTGCAAACTTGTGTAACCGCGACGCACTATAATTAAATTGCTTTGACAATCACAGCCGCGTGCGTTCTCGACACCTTGGTCCCTGTTTGCAGCGCGACATTCTCCAGGTTTCGAGCGCGACCAGTATACAGGTTCTATAGGACGTATCGTCAACGTACAGTGAACATCCATAAGACTAATTTCTGACATGACTTAGACAAGATGCTGGTACCAACTGAACTTCGTTCAAGCCAGCGAAATTGGCGCATTCATCACAGTTTGAGAATTACTTTTTTTTTAACAAGCGAAGCCGTGTTAGCCTGCACTGAGCCGCCACCACAGATATCCTCATCAAGCAACGCCATTGTCGTAGTCGTTGTGGCTGTGGTCGTATATGTAAATCCCGTGACTAGGCAGTGCACAAAGAAATAAGTGAAACGAAATGACAGTGACGATGATGACCGAAATGAGACTAATTCACCTTAGTGTACACTCGTGTATGCAATTGTGTACTCGAACTAGTGTACTAGAACAGTTTGTAGTATTCTCTAGCTTTGCTGTCCCCCAAATTTGAGGGCGTGAAATTGGCTGCAGTTTTCGTGTTCACGTCGCGTATTGACAAGCATAAATGTGTATGATTCGGCACCTGCCCTTCTGATTGCTATGTAGAAATACGTCTATACAGTTTCATTTCCATAGCACTTCGAATAAGCGTTTTCTTCCCAAAATACTTCAAAAACATTGACTGTCATTTTAGCTAACCCCAATGAGACAACAGAGAGAAGCTAATTCACTCACGCTTCATTAACTGCTAGTTTGCATTTAATCCACATTTCATTACCCTTAATCCCTTTGCCTACCCTATCGTCACTATTGTCTCGTCATCTAATTTCCAAAAACGCATCACTAATCATCTGCAATGTTAGGTGAATCTTGGCTGTTTTTTTTATTTAAATTCCCACCCTTATGTAACACCTTCTAAAGACGTTTAAAAAAATAAATCTAGACAGAACTGAACATCATATGCATTAGTAATCCATATTTCATAAACCTTTAAAATTAAAGTTAATTCGCGTGTGATCTGCATATAGTTCACCTTGATTGACATTTATTAAAACAAAAGCAATTGCTGGAGCTCTACTTGTCCAAACTATGTTATAATTACAAGACCTAGAAGTGGAGAGAATCGGAACCTGGAGTTTTTAACCACAGTCAGTACAATTGACCATTTGCGGAAAAGTGAGCGCCCCCTGTCGTGTAAACAGGAAAGCTTCGCTCGTGCTTTTGGTTGGAAAACATCTTCGTCAACTAACACGCTCAATGCAGTGTTTAGCGGTTGAAATGCGCTTGTTTTGTTGCTTTAGGAACAAAAACGCATGCCCGTTACTGAAACAAGAAGGTAAAGGAGAAAAACATTCTGTTGACGTTTGTATACACGGTGTAAAACAAGAATTTCTCGCGTTTCAGCCTGAGAAATGACCAAGTGAGGTGATACCTGCACTCCGCTACCTCGACGGTTCACAGGCTCATTACGCCTGCTCTTTTAAGACGAACATTATGTTATACACTTGAAGTTGAACCTTTAAATGTCTGTCGATTAACTATAGGTTCAGTGAGGACGGCTTGTGCACCGTCTGTGAGGTACGGTGTTTGCGTGAAAACGGCAGTGTTCGCCGTTACTACGGGTCACATTGATGGAACGCACTGTGATTGTGTTACTGGGAGGGGGTTTTCATATATATACAAGTAGAGCATACTATAGGCGTGTCTAGTACACTCTAATACAAGTGTCTCCAGTTAAAATCACCAAAGTGTCAAGTGATGATGTAATACTGAATATGCACTTTCCTAATACGCTACATTCTATTTCATAACGTAACATGAATTTATCCTACTGTGCATAAAAGGGCTACCGATGCAGCTGCCACTATTGTGATTATCAAATTACTCGTGTTTCTAAAAAAATGGTTCGCGCAGATACGTGGGAGTGCATCTTCACGTATTAACAGAAGTATTGAGTGGTAACGCGGATATGAGCGCGACTAGTGTGCGGCCGTGGTACACTAAAGAGATCAGAGAGTGTTAGTTCGACCAGAGCAGGCGCTGGTTCGGTACCCAAGACGAGCCGCGTGCGTCACACTCCTCTCTTTCAATAAAGGCCCCTGCTCCGCCGACATTTCACATGCCGTTATTCGAGCATCTCTTTTCAGCACGTAGCCTCGCGGACGAGAGCCTGTCAAAGTTAGCGCTAATTTCTCGGTTATGCTGCGATAAAAACCAGCGAATACTCAAAACGAGGACGACGAAGGCACAACCGAATGCACAGTCACCGGTAGTTTTCGTAGCTTTTATTCGCACCTTAACATGAACTAACAAGCCCAGCTCTTCACGCTTGTATCTCGGTATGATAATTCACGCAGTGGGTTCGCATATTTGCCCTAACTACGGAAGCAAGGCCGCTCAACCACGGCTAACGAATGTATCACTGCAGCGGCTGGCCAGGCTGATGTTTTCCAACCAAAAACAAAACGCCTGTAGAGGGCACTACCTGTGCCGTTACTGCTCATGCGCAGTAGTTTTCCCGCAAATGGTCAATTACCTCAAGCATTTTCACCACCGTACAAAATGTCCTTAAATAATATTTGACTGACAATACATACTATTATCACTTCTAGTCACTTCACATACTGATAAAACAAGCGTTGGAAAAAAGCAAGTAAAGGAGGACAGGCGCGCAAGTAATTTAATTAAAAACCGAATCAGCCTTAAACAGTGCTCGTCTGTCTCTTTTTGTTCTACTTTCTTTGTGACCCGTCAGCTGCGCAGTTTGCTGAAGATATTTCAATACCTTAATAACATCAAATACATTCCCTTTCATATATATATATATATATACTGACTTGTTTTATTCACACGGCAAACAACATTGCACAGGTCAGGGCAAGGGGGGCAGTTAATAGTTGTGGGAGCCAGGTTAATGAAGGTTAAAAAATGTCAAATTCATATATATATATATATATATATATATATATATATATATATATATATATATATATATATATATATATATTCGAATCAATTACTGCATGACGGGGGAATTGACAACTTGAATAAATCTACATGCATAAATTATGGCTTCAGTAAATAGCAAGCACGTCTATTACTAGATAGGCATCTTGCCCTTTTTGAATTTCGCGGCCCTTAATTCCCCTAATAACTATGTAGAAATATCCCATTAAAAGGTATTCGTTGAGTGCAATTTTAAGATTGGTAGAATAATGATATATCGTAAAATGGCCAAGACGAAGAAAAAATGGTGAAAACATCAGACAAAATGAACACATACACGCCAAATCTCAATTTAACTCGGTATACGTGTGCATACATAAAGTAGCATTCGCTATGCTGTCTACGTATTTGATTCTCTTGAGTCATTATTGGTAACACTTCTTGGGCAAAGCTGTGCGATTTTGTAAACATGTCTTTTGCGCTCAAAAACAAGATACGCAGAGATAAACCATGTGTGTTCGTCTTTTGTCGCGCAAAAGTCACAGCTGCTATCCTATTCAACAGATCGTGCCTCAGTACATACAGTGGCATCTTTCAAGCGATCATCACGGAAAACGCCACCCAGTGTGTGACACTTGTAATTCGGTAACAGCGTAGGTTATAACAACATGCTGACCATTAATTCAAATGTTTGCAATGGTTAAGTGGCAACGAGAAAATCTCGTAACTCGTAAACTTTTTTTTGTAAGTTGTACATAACCGTACGTGTGTCTGTACTCTGCTGCATCTCCTTGGCGCTGCGTGCATAGACATCTAAGCCTACTGTTATCCACTGTCATGCAGTATAGAACACCTGTATAACGCCCACCAAGCGGCTGGAGAGGCTGGTATAAGAGGGGATCAGAATTCGCGCGTGATCATTTCCCTTCCATTAGAATGCATAAGCCTCTCGCTCCCATAATTTCCGAACGCATCATTAGGCGGCCACAAGACGGTAGCTCTCGACGCATAATTGCCACTCAAAGCGCGTAGCTCTGTTTGTAATCGTGTGCTGCAGAATTAGCCTGGAGGACAGCGCTGCGTCAATGGCGAGCGCTTTATTGGCGTTATTGATCGGAAAATTCTCGCGAAATGAATGAGTCTTGGGTTTAACGAGTGGTAAAGATATCTATAACTCATTCTGCTCCATTCACCTTAAATGGCGAAGGCTAAACTAAATAAAAAAATAAGCTGGGACGCAAAACAGGAAGGAAGAGAGACACGCCACAGCAACGTAGGCTAGGAAGGCAAACACGCATTGGGCCATCGTCTGCACCCATATGATCGCCTCCAGCAATTTCATGCACTTACAAAGTGTCAAAATGATGATCACATGCACTCACAAAAGAAATATTTGATTGCATGGGTAATGCAAGATTGATGCACCTCACGACTGTAAGATTTGGCTGGGCTGTCCACAGCATTGTCTTCTATATCTGTACGCTAGGCTTTCTCTCATGATACACGGGGTGGTTCGTGACCCCTTTGAGTCAGTGGCCTTCGAGTATTGCATGTGAACTGGTTTTCTGAGCTGACGAGCTGTGAGATCGGGCTCCCGAAATCTTCCCTCCCGTAAAGGGCCGATCATAAATGGGCTCCAGATACGCTGGAGAACGTGGCGATATTCGTCACATCGAGAACAGCGGCATAGGGAGTGACAGGTGGCTGCATCACATCAGATTGGGAGTTATAGCGCACCTGCGCTAAAGTTTAGTGATCGTTTATACACCCTCAATACGCCATTGCAGACTAAGCTGTTAACAAAATGTTCTCGACTTCAAGCTATAACACTGCGTCGAGTGTGGGCTGTTGTAGCACCCACCAAGCCATCCAGCTATCACACAAAGATAGCGAATTCAACAAAAAAAATATTTCCGAATTTGGCACTTTTAGAGGTTCGTTATGATGTGGGTGAATGAGATGATGTGGATGGTGAAACTTTATTTATAGCCCTGGCAGATGCGATTACGCTATAGATTGCTTTGTTTGTTTGTTTTTTTATTTCCGACAAATATATATAGGCGATTTTCCGACATTTTCGTGTCAGATTCTCGCAGCAAAAGCAAGAACAGGCTATCTGATGCAAATAAAATGGGGCTATGAATCCGGATCTCAGTGTGAAACCTTCGAGCTCGACGAGCTGGTAGTCTTCAAAACCCCAAGCAAGCTCGCGTTATTCGTTCAGCTTCCCTGGAGGAGTCAAGCTCAAAAGCAGTGGTCGCACTTCACTCCCGGTATTCCAATCACACCGTCAATTTTCGGTCGTAGCTCCTTTCTGCCCTTTTTTTATTTTCTTGCTTTCCCTCGGGTCAACCCGTCGACGTTGCAGCTGAGCGAGTCGGCTGAGCCTAAAATTGAACTTCTTTACACGCTTCTTTTTGGGTACCTCTGCCAGTGTTGAGCTTCACTGGGAATTCGAGGGCTCGACCTGGGAGACAATGGAATGGCAGCGAAAACAATAGACTCATGACGCGGTGAGCGAGCAATGGAAAAGAACCCTCGTGCACTTCCATCGTTCTCAGCGACGGGAACCATTCCGCAGTCCCTGAATGCGCCGTCTTGCACAGTATACTACTGTGATGAAATTCCACGCCTTCACAAAATCACTCCACGTCCTTCGGATGAATAAAAAACTAGGCGGGAAAATCTAGTTTGTTCACTGCGTTTGTTCAGTCTCCGCGTTTACCAATCGCTTGCCAGGGCTGCAGTTCTAAGGTGGTGTGGAGGGTTTTTTTTTGTTGTTGTTGTTTTTCGCACTTGCTATGCATCTCAACTCGGTATTGCAGAAGAGATAGCCTCAACAATGTGACATCTTTCTTACTTAACAAGTATATCCATTTTATAATACCCGCTCAATCCTTTTTTCGAAGTGATTCATGAACGTCGAAGCCTAAAAACTTCGTGAAAAATGAGAGGGTCCACTAAGCGTTCGTGTAGGACTTGTCGCGTGCTAAGGCTCTCCTTGTGTGGTTATCTTGCCGGGCACGTAATACCGGCTTCCGACGTTCACTAATTAGTGCTCTCGGATTAACTCACTTATGTCATTTTTTGTCGCTATTGCCATTATATAATTTGCTGATTCGCAGTTACTAAGTTACTATAAAACTGTAACAAGTCACTCTTCCTTTGCTTATTTTGGACTGAGTATGGCCAAAGATATATATATATATATATATATATATATATATATATATATATATATATATATATATATATATATATATATATATATATATATATATACCCCTGGAGTATAACTCAACCCCTGATGAAAAAGGACCCCTCCCGAAACTGTTGGGAAATAAATATATTTATCCTTGTTGACAACGCTCCCGTTGTGCCATATCCCATACATTCATGAAAACTAACTGGCCCATTGAAATATTACTCCTACTATATATATATATATATATATATATATATATAGATAGATAGATAGATAGATAGATAGATAGATAGATAGATAGATAGATAGATAGATAGATAGATAGATAGATAGATAGATAGATAGATAGATAGATAGATAGATAGATAGATAGATAGATAGATAGATAGATAGATAGATAGATAGATAGATAGATAGATAGATAGATAGATAGATAGGTAGATAGATAGATAGATAGATAGATAGATAGATAGATAGATAGATAGATAGATAGATAGATAGATAGATAGATAGATAGATAGATAGATAGATAGATAGATAGATAGATAGATAGATAGATAGATAGATAGATAGATAGATAGATAGATAGATAGATAGATAGATAGATAGATAGATAGATAGATAGATAGATAGATAGATAGATAGATAGATAGATAGATACTTTACTCAATTTTATACGGGCTTCTTTTCCATAAACGCCGCGTTATCTTTTATTCGTCTTTGCCTGCCTTTCCCAAAAGCTTAATGATAAAGAGCTTGACGAGTGCAAAGCATGTGGATTCAGAAAAGGGGGCTTTGTCACACTAAGACGCTTTGTGCGGAGAAGCCTACCTTTGTAACGTTCATGGTAAACAAGTAACAACAGGCACATGAAGTCAAGCAAAGCTATTTAGAGCGACCAGCAACGATTTTTTTTATGGTGCCTATGTTTCATGGAGTGCAGTAAAGCTTTCCCGTCAGTGAGTCTGATCCCGGAATGGTGAAGTGGAAAACGTCGCGAAACACTTGTAATCAGAGTTTTTCTATCTGCAGCGATTATGAAGTCATTTGCTCACATGCTGCAAACAGTGAGCGCGTGGTTGGTTCCTATTCGAGCGTGGTGGTTTATTGCGTATGCGTACGCTCCACACTCATGCGCCCCAGCTCGACGCGATCCGCTGGCAGCCGCGATGGCAGCGCCGCTTTTCACCGTGCTACTTCTTTGACGCCCTAAGCAGCACAGAATTGAGCGGGGCCGGATAACTTTATACATACTCAAACTTTGATAACTGGCACGCACAACAGCATCAGGCTACGTGGCCACGTTCAGGAAATCGATTTAATATTGTTTAATCCTGCTTAAAAGTGCTTTCGCTAGGCTGCGAAACAAGATGGTACTTAATCATTTCAGACGTGAATGAAAAAATATAAACGCCAGTCACCACGCGAAATGAAATCCCAAAATATGTCAGTATAATTCGGGCTTTTTTCGTTTCTTCTTCAAACTGATCGCACGTTCTGGCCAATTGTCTGTATGTTTAAGAGTTGATGAAGACATCAGCGTTGTAGCGTAGAGGCCAGCTATGTAAAGTGGAGAAGTTACAGGAGGGAATGAAAATATATGAACCCTACAGTTAGTACAATTTAATCCAATTTTAGTGCATGTTTCGTTGCAACTTCACGTCCAAAGAATACTTTGCTGACCCAAAGCCCTAACGTCGTAACTGTTAACCCACAGATGCCTCAAAGACATCCCGTGCTGGCTTAAAGCGGCTTTAGGATAGGCCTAAGCCATCCTCATGCAGTCCTTGCGGTAGGAAACGCTGCTCCCAATACTGCACTTCCGATCTCTCCTCAGAGTAAGAGTGCTTCCTTACGACCGTGCTTGGAATCAGTGCACAGCGATGATTCTGGGAATACTGCATGGCTACTCGTTCAGAACCTAAGAGCTTTCTAGACCGGAAGTAAGCCGGTGGTTCTTCCTCATGAGTGAGCACTCGTCTTTATAACTCTGTCTATCGTTTCTTGTCTGTTTACGCAGTATGAATTACCGCTATGCACAAGTACAAACTGGCCCAAATTTCAGTGCTGACTGAACGACAGTCCAATCACGTCAATGTGACCACCTATCAAAAACAGGAATATTCATCTTTCGCAGCGGGGCTGTTGCGAGACTTGCAGGAAGATAATAAGTGAGATTCCTGAAGGTGTTTAATGGGATGGAAGGTCATGCTGATTCCAGTTCTCTGCCTCCAAAACCCTAATTACTCCCCCGTATCTAGTCTGGACTCCTCCGGCAATGGCTGCAGGGTGTTTTGTTTCAGGTGTTCCACACTGTGTTCGTTAAAAACGCTACCTGCCGCCACTCAGTTGACATACAGTTGCGGTACTGGTGAGAAAGTCCAGCTTTTGTCATCATTGAACAACAGTCAGCATAGGTGCGTAAAGCGGGCGTCTGTTGCGGAGACCCAGACGCAGCTACGTTCGCTGAACAGTAGTTTTGGAAACACTGTTGATAGCACCTTGGTTCATCTGGAGGGTCAGTGGCTTAACGGCAGCACGTCTATTTGCCCGAACGCATCTCCGCGGCAGACGTTGACTCCTGTCATCTATAGCCCGTGGTGCACCACATTTGCCCTGTCGGTGACTTTCGACAGTCCCATTTTGTCAGACATGACACACGTTCCCAACGGCGTTACAAGAACAGTTCGCACACTTCAGTGTTTTGGAAGTGATCCACCCTTAGCCCGAAAACCAGTTATCATGCCCTTCTATAAATTCCTTCCTTTCTGCATTACGCCGACTGTGTTTTCACAGCTAAAGCTGTTATGCGATCACAGCTCGGGTTCCGTGCGCGCCGTAGTTGTCCGCCGCCACCGCCGGTGTCCGTAACCACTATCGCACGAAATAAAAAAAAACTCCGTAAATGAAAGACATTAAGGATACAATGGAATTATAACTCGGGTCCCCAGCGTGCCAGCCCACTATTCTACTACAGGGCCACACTGGTGCTTGCAACTCTATTCCAAAAGAACTTCAGGTAGGCTTGATTTCACGAAAGTAATTGCGTTCGTATGAGTACTAAAGCGCTTTAGATCAGCAAAGGAACGACCAGGTGTCACATGATGTGAATTGTGCAATGAGTGGGCCGTCCAATGCTCGAACCTTATACAAGAGCTTCATCCTGTCCACCTATTAACTGTGGCGCATACCCACTGTGGCAGATTAGATGCAGATGTAAATGTAGGTCCTAAACTTGTGGCTTACACCCACCCTGGGGGATCAGCTAAGAATCGGGTAGCTTAACGAAAGCAAAATAAGGAAATGTATATATTCAAATACTGGCGAAAAAGAATGAACAGAAATATTGATTTTTCGTAAATTATTCTTGAAAAAAATTCAGATAAGTTAGTTTCCACTGAATGATCAATAAATGATTGACATCAAAGAAAAGTTTTAAATAGCCTACATTGGTAACGGAGAACCTTTTGGTATTGAGATTATTAAGTAAATCTCTTGGACTGTACAACGAAATCTTGCATGGCCTCGCACACTTTTCCGTTGTGGTGCTCTAGGGTATGTGCACCTAGGGATAGTAAATTTGACGTTGTCAAAGCTAAGCCAAGGATTCGTAACGGTATTTTTAGCGATACCTTTCTTAATGTTGAAAACTTTCTACAAGAGATCAAAAAGTGATCCACAGTTTCCTCTTCTCCACAAAAAGAACAAAGTGGGGAGGGAGTCAAGCCTGCTCTAAACAAATAAAAATTTAATGAAGGAATACGCCAGCGTTATCCACTGATTTAAACTTCCAGGCATCGGTTATGACATGAGAAATTTTTTCAGGGTGTCATTAGATGACGGATATTCAGAGAACTTTTAAAGATGGTGTAGAGAATACTCGCATCACCATTTGCCTCGGAAATCTAGAAGCAACTATAAAGGCTGTTGTAGGGGTAATATTGATAGCTGGTAACGCCGCTTTCGCTAGTGAAAGAGATATATGTGTGGATTTTGTTGATTACAAAGGCTCCTGGCATAATTCTTCTTCGTTGTCAGCCACAGCACAAAAAAAATATGCACTAAGTTCTTGCAAGTGTGTAGTGGATACCACGCTTCTTTGAAGAACGACGAAGGTTGGCATAGTGAATATTTGTGTACTACACAACAATTTATGATGTAGTGGGTACCCTGAAAGTGTGCTTGCCGCAGCTGCTTAAAGAATTAAAAAAAGAGCTCTGAAATGCCACTCTTTCAGCTTTCGATGCGACACTGCTGCGCGTTGCGCGCAGGCCTGGCGGTTTTAAAAGCGAATGCATTTCTTAGTCAGGCTATGTCAGGCATCTGGCGTTGTCTGCGGCGGTGTCCGAGCGCCGGCAGGTGTTATCTCTCCGCACTCCCTCTCTCTTTGATACCAACAGCTGCGGGCACGAGCGCTTGTTCTCGCCCCTAGAAACCGGAGCATGTGGTGGGAGAGAGTGTAGGAAAGAGTGGGTGCTGTGCTTTGCTGTTCCTTCTCTCACCATTCGCTCTATGTCCTCTGCGCTCCACTCTCCCGTCCGTTCGCTCCTCACTCTCGACCGTTCGCAGGCTGGGCGCCTCTCAAGAACATCTGGAAATGTGTGCTCGAGACGCCGCTGTGAAACGCCAACACCGAGAACGCTGGCGCCCCAGTCTGCCGTTCGTTCGCTCCTCACTCTCGACCAATCGCTGGCTGGGCGTCTTTCAAGGCGATGGCAAAAGTTGGTGAAGGCAAATGTCTGACGGCAACGGTACCCTCTCTTGGCGCAAGAAATGCATTCGCATTTCCTCACGATTCTCTTGGGGAAGTGGGGGGCATTTTCCTTTTTATTTTCGAAGCCACCACACGCCCTTTACATACGCTCAACTGCACTGCGCTGCCACGTACCTTTTGCGATTGGCTACTTAAAGTTGACCTCGAAAGTACGTGGTCACATTAATGTGACTTGGTTACTGGACTGCGTATAAACAACTGCTTTCCACTCAATAACGAAAAAGTTGTTTAATAAGTTCTTTAAGAAGTCAATATGTCGCGTCAATGTCATATCATTGGCGGCAAGTTCCGCCTCGACATAAAGTTCACGCGTAAAAACGACAGCAGTTAGACTGTCATATGCCTTTATAATTTCTTAATATGTAGAAGCTAAACTTCTGATACTGACTCCACTGTTGGCGTTCTGTCAGTGGAGTTTTTTTATCGAGAATCACTAAGAAATGGGCATAGGCAGGGCATGAAGCACGAAGGCAAGATAGCCGCTCGTCATTAACAGTCACAGCTTTGATTGATTGGTATGTGGGGTTTAACGTCCCAAAACCACCATATGATTATGAGAGACGCTGTAGTGGAGGGCTCCAGAAATTTCGACCACCTGTTGTTTAATGTGCGCCCAAATCTGAGCACATGGGCTTACAGCATTTCCGCCTCCATCGGAAATGTAGCTGCCGATGCCGGGATTTGATCCCGCAACCTGCGGGTCAGCAGCCGAGTGCCTTAGCCACTAGACCCCCGCGGTAGGGCAAGAGTCGCAGCTAGAATTCCAAGAGAAGGCAAACAAGTAAAGAAGAGGCGGAAAGTAAAGTGGGTGCACGAGATTACGAATATTGCAGATATAACGTAGACACAGTGAGCCTGTAACAGGGCTAAGTGGTGAAACACCAGGGAGGACGTCGCCGTATACTGTGGCTGTATTCAGGTTGATTTATAACCTCCGATGGGGTATAACACACCTGCAACGTCCAAGTGATTATTTAATTAATTAATTAATTAATTAATTAATTAATTAATTAATTAATTAATTAATGATTGATAAATTGATACCAGAGGTTTGTGGTCCCAAAACCACCGATGATATGACTAGAAACGAGTATGCAAAAAAAGTAAAAAGTTGATCTTATTTGTCACTAGAATTTTTTTACGCAAGCTTACACATACACTTTCAAGTAAATGCGAAACTGAAATAGAAATCCAAAGTATGCCTCTCTATTGCCCCAGCGCTTTTATGTATTTCATATCTAACTAGCAGCCTCACGAACAAGATGGGATTTACCGAGCTTTCTCGGATCTTGTTCGTAGAATATCCGTGTCACTTCTTTTATTTCTAATTTCTTCGCCATTTTTATCCAACGTGCCACGCTCGTTGAATCGGATGCAACGGCGCGATAATATAAAGCTGACCCGTACTGAGATGCCGTCTTTCTTGAATCTCAGGCCAGGCCCTTTTTGGCTCGCCGTGTATTGGAAGAAAATCTTCAGTTGGCTCAGGAGTTGAACTCTGACACTTTTTTTTTTGTAGAGCATTCCGTGTATTACGCTCGCTCGAAGGGTCTCCCCTTCTGAAGTTGCCTTTTCAAGGAAACGTGCCTGAAAGACAGACTCAGAAGCCTCACTGCTCTCTATTTTCTTCGAAGCACCCACGGAGCAGGTTAGCTGCGTCAAAACGAATTGAGTGAAACCTATGCGCACTGGAGAATGAAACGACGATAAGCTTCACGTTCGAGGTGCCGAAAATAAGTGCCACGAATGGTAAATAACTCGCACGAAGCGCTCACGGCTTTGCATTCGCAAGTAAGTCGTCGTAATGATCATCATCTTAAGCCTGACCACGTCCATGGCAGGCTTCTGCCAGGTTCTGCCAATCAACCCAGTCCTGTGCTTGCTACTGCCATGTTATACCAGCAAATTTCATACTCTCCTCTTCCCCCCTCCCCCAAATTTTCTGTCTCCCGTCGACGCGTTAGCCTTCTCTTAGAATACAGTCAGTTACCCTTAAAGACCCCCGGTTATCCTAATTCAGGTTATCCTGCCTACGCACTACGTGCACTGTCCTTGTCCACTTCTTCATTTCATGCACGATGTCCTTAACACCCTTTTGTACACGGAAACGTACAAATGAGCGGCATGCCTCCGCTTAGCACTTTTTCAGAAGCACTTCTTTCTAATATTTCAAGACGTCCAATAAAACTCGGGAGGAGATCTTTAGAACAGGGTCACTCTCACATGATATGTATACAAAAAAAAAGCATGTGGCGTTGACATTTTTTAGTGTGTGGCTACAATGTAGTTGGGACGTCATAATTATGTGGGTCATAAAGCTGGCTTCCAAAGCCAGTTAAATGCAATGTGTCAATTTTCATTCACTTCCTTAAAAAGGTTTTGTGCGTGTCGCTTTTTATACTTCGACGTCTCCTGGGTCTGTCACGATTATGTTCGTGTATTTTTCTTAATAGTAATGCTTTTGGTACGTAAAGCCTTTACCATACAATGTAACTTGATAGCGGAAGAACGATAAAACTTCCTGGATCCTAAAGCCTCAGCATTACCGTGGTTACAAAAAAAAACTCTTCCTTCTATGAAAAAACAAAAGGAGGGAAATGGTTGAAAAGGTCATTTCTTATACCCGACCTGATCAAACCGCCAGAAAATCAAGTCAAGAAACGCATTGACGATATTATCTGTCACTTTTAACTACCGCTTAGTAATTATGACATAATATCAAACTGAGATGAACCCGACGAAAAACACCAGGTCTGTGTGAAGTACGCAGCGCAGTCACAGCGAAATCCGGAAGAGCAGCCTTTCTAGAGCTCGCTGTAAACTCCTAGGGTAACTACTACACAAGTTCACGGGCAAGCTACCCACTATGCCATAGATAATTTTGCGAAGTCGAGAGTTACCCACACTGTAAACTACGTTACACCCTCTAGATTGTTTCAAGCTCCTGCTTTTTGTTTTAAATTGACTTGCTTAACTAAAACTTGCATAGGTTACAGTATGAGGGTGTTTGATTTCCCCAGATTGCCTTTAGGAAGTGGCAATCTAACTAAAAAGCTCTACTGCTTATGGAAACAACAATGGGCTATACCAAAGCGTGCTAGATGATAACTGGGACTCACTAATATAAGAAAACGTGGCTAATAACTTTTTATAGGGCTCGCTATAACCCAGAAATGAAACATGTCTTCACAGAAAAAAGTTGAGCATTTACTCTGCATTGTTTCGCCACACGGACAAAGGAATGAACGCTACAGCAGCAAATTGTAATGTCACGAGAAGAACGGCCAGAAACAAGAAACTTGCAGCGCGCACCTCAAACAGAAAGCACGCATGAAGTGAGCTTACATAGGACGAGCACGGACTAACAACTGTCACAGGTCGACACTTGAATGCTGCTTAAACAGAAAGAAAAACTCACGAAACGAACACACGAGTATATACAGAGCGAGTGGAAACAATTGTTACAGTTCTTACTTCTTCGTGTGTTGCAGCGCGCACGTTTCGTCTTTTGTAAACGAGGCTGGGAGGGAAATGAGCTTCGAGCTCTCTTTAACCACTGGAACATCAAAACAAACTTGCAGTAGAAGCACAAGAGGTACAAAGCGCCGGAATGCCAACGCAAGCGCGCTTCGCATGTGAGCGACAACGCCATGTGAAGTTGCGCACGCATATATTGACGCGCAAGGCGACGACCCTTAGAGCGCGCCCCACACGCCATCTCACGACTGATGACGAAAGCGCTCAGAAGTTGCTGAGCTCCGAGGATCGCCAACGGTGCGTGATGTAAAGCGGGATAACGTTCGCTATGTGACTTGGTGGTTTGCGCCGCGCTTGGTTCGACGCCCCTCAACCGAACTGTTTCTTCTCGCTTTTTTTTTTCTCCTTTGCAATCTGTTAGCACGTATGCTACAACGTCATGTCCGTGACGGAAATACGTTAGTGGTGCCGTGGTGGTCCCCGGCATAAAACACCGTGTTAAAAGGTTCCAAACAAACAAGGCATACCGATTTTTTTTCCTGCGCAGCTAAGGGTGTCTCAGCTATGCCCACGTATACTATCAGATAGGAGGAACAAAGCTGCTCTCGGCTAGAAGCACGCCAAGTCGTACACAGAATGTGCCATCGATGCTCATGAATTTCCGCTTTCGGCAAGACGTGTGCCGGTCCGACGGGAAGGTGCGCGACTGAGCGCGCACGGGAACACATGCTTTCGCTAAAAGGTAAACATGGGGCACGCTTGCCGATGCACTTCAGTTTTCATAGGAGTTAGCCGTGCCTGAACAGGACGCAGATTATCGGTGGTAGCAGGAACACCTCGTCTCAAGAATTATTCGAGGCATTCCATTTAGAAGCAGGAAATCTTATATGTATCAGTAATACTCTCCCGCAGGCAGAGAGCAAGTTTTTGGATCACAGGTTCTGAGCTCGATGTGTGTCAAGCTTGCTGCGCATGTCTGTTTCTGTATATCTTGTTGTGGTATATGAATAAGCAAAGTGCGCGACATCTGCGCGTCCAGCTGGACCTAATAAAAATTGTTTTGTAACAATTCATTCACTCAAACAGTCGAAATATCACGTCCCCTTCATCCCTTCCCTCGTTGTTTCGTCGAGCCAGAACAGCCATATTTTTGTGGCTTGTACATGCACATTAGCCGACTAGCCAAGCAGAAAGTACTGATAGTCTTCGAATAGCCGCACGTCCTGCGCGCTTCCGTCGATTTGGCTATCTGTGGAATAGTGTCTTCAGGAAGCCAAGCGCGCACTGATACGAGCTAACTGAGCTTGCGAAAGAGCAGGAATGAAATAGGAGCCACCACAGGACGAGTATCGCGACGCTCGAATGTCGGCCTCCAATTCGTCTCTCCGGGATAATGAGTCGGCACGTATCGACTGCTGGGAGACGCGGACCTAATTATCGGTCGCTTGATGGCTCCCCACAAAGCACGCCACTTTGATTGCTTCGGCGATAGGGCACGCCTCCCAGCAGGACTGCCGCCTGTGCTAGCGGGAAAAGAGAATACCCCGACAAGAGAATACAACCATGACAGATTGCTTGACGCTGAATTCCCTGCATCCGACGTCACAGATCACACACGTGACAAACGCCTACGGGTGGCAGTGCTCCGTTATGCCTCGAGTCGCTTGCGTAGGGACCTTTTCCACATGGAACAAAAGCTGCAGCTTCATGTTTTATTTGTCGTGCGCACAAGAGTGTGCTGGTGATGCTACAGTGAAAGCTGGAGAAGTAGAAAAGAAAGTCGAGATTTAAAAGTTTTTGATCTTAATAATATACGTCTGCTGCCTCTTACGGCCTATACAAACAGCCCTGCTTAGTTTATGTGCAGGGCTAAGCAGGGCTCACACAAAGCACGAAATATAGCAACAGAATGCGAAGTATTGGAAGTTTTAACACCCCATTATCGAAGTGGTACCAGAACTTGGTGGCAGCTGCTGTGATTGCGTGTTTCCTGGTGCTATGGCATGCAATGTTAAACGCCGAGTGTTACCTTTTCATATCAAGTTTTTCTCGTGCCCTGCAGGAAGAACATTTAAACCAAGAAATAAATAAAACTTGGTACTGGCTGACCATGCTGTACAACTCTGACAATGACACGCGAGCCACCTATATCAAGATAGCTCAAGGTACCACCCAGAATCTCGTGGCTGCCTAACCATGTATTGTAGGTCTTTTTCAGCTCACAACAGCAGCTGAATCTGGTAGTGATGTTGCCCATCACCTCTACCATTGGTGTCTATCGCAGTTATCACACACAGTCAGAAATAAAAAAGAAAAGTGTTGAAGCTGGTATAGAATCCAGGCAATCTGCGTGGCAACCAATTATGCTATTGCAGAGCCATCTCAGAGCTTGAAAATTATTCCGGAAAAGATTCTAAACAGGCGGCATATTGGGCGTAAGGTAATATTAGGAGAAGTAATGTCGAGTAGTACAAGAGTGAAATACAACATGGCCTCGCACCATTTAAATTGCCCCACTAGTGGGTGGTTTGAGGTTGCCCACCCTTTTACAAAGATCTTAGATTGGTAATCATCAGTCACCGCGTAAGAAAAAGATAGATAAATATCTGGGATTTAACGTCCCAAAACCATCATATGATTATGAGACACGCCGTAGTGAAGGGTTCCGGAAATTTAGACCACCTGGGGTTCTTTAACGTGCACCCAAACCTGAGTAGACGGGCCTACAACATTTCCGCCTCCATCGTAAATGCAGCCGCCACAGCCAGGATTCGATCCCGCGACCTGCAGGTCAGCAGCTGAGTCAGCACCTTAGCCACTAGACCACCGCGGTGCGGCCATAAGAAAATGGCACAGCTGCGTAAGTGCACACACTTGTTTACAGCTGCGTAGTGGGATCATCGCTACATCGCCATGAATTATTCGCCGCCAAACAGTGCAGCCATATTGGTGGCCACATTAAACAAATTCTAAAAAAAATATTGTGTGTATTTATTGCACTGAAAAGTGAATGTTTAGAATAATGCGGAGAAAAATGTGGTGACTTTTATGGACTCCTGAATTTCGCAGAATGTCGTTTGACTGTCCAAGTGGTGTTGTCATATGCAAGGAACACTAGACATCTAGACAGTATGAACCACTGACGAAGAAAAAGATTGAGTCGGGATACATTTACGTGCATTGGTATGAATTTATCTGTGCCTGTCATTTTGTCTTTTGGAGCTTCTATTTCTTGGTTCTCTAGTGCGACAGTATGCTTGGCCGACCTGGACTATATTATTGAAACTAATAGGTTGACTGATTAATTTGTATTATTATTCTAACGTGTCTACAAGATTGTATACGTTAAAAATCAAAGTATTGCTCTATTTTAAGAATAAATTCTTTTCTTTATTTAAATGATTATATGCATTACACCAAGCACCACAATTTGCTAGGTCATCGGTAATATTTATTATATAATCTAAATTATTCTAAAACTACAAAATATTTTGTGAAGCTTCTCAATTCTAAACAAATCTCTCACAGTGGGCATGCGCCATGGACAATAGGTGAACAAAACAAGAACAAGATCGAAGAACAAAGCTTGGAGATTAGTGATTCTTCTTAATTACTTCATTTTTATTCATCGCTGGTTTATCACATGCTGAAAGTATTCAGTGTTTTCTAACGTGACGGCATGTTCTAACGTACTCAACCGCAAAACAACATACCATAGGAAAGGGCAGTGAACTTTGACGACAAGAACCAATGCACCTCAGGTGCGAGGGCGCGTAATCATATGGGTTTCTTAATGAACATTCAGTGATAAAGAACGAAATAGGCTAAATTAGCAGCCTAATGGCTTTGTCTTTTTGATCACGTCTTTGTCGGAATAAAAAAGAAGCTAGTAATCACAGTCGTCTCCAAATACTGTGCAACAGAAACATTCAGGAACATTCGGACATAATTGAAGTATTGTACTAAAAAGCGCACGACTTTCCGGAAATTTGTGTGTCGGATAACAAATATTCTTGAAAGCTGCGTACTTTCATTGCCACACAAGTAGAATTTTACCAGAATGCTAGTGGGTATCTACGGCAGGAAACATCTCATAGCGGTGGTGGATGTACGGTGCACACCAGAGAAAAGTGAAAAAAAGAAAGGTTGCAGGGAAGAAACATCGTGACGGATTATGGAAGCAGTGCTGCTACATAATCACGATTCCCGCGCAATGTGAGAGCAAACGGTAACGCTTCCACTGCGGTTTCTGTGTGCCCTACGCGCGTAGCATAGAGAGTGAAATGGATCAACAAAGCTTGAAACAGGGAATGTTGCACAATCTTAAATCACTTTGTTGCAACCTTGACGCAAACAAAGCCGCTTGTCGAATGGCTGGCTCCAATGGCACGCCCTGTTCAAGAATCGATTCATCTCTTCGAACCACCGTCTTTTCCTGAATCTTGATTGCATAAGCGCGTTTATGTAATGTCGACTTCTTTCTTTTCTTTTTCAGTCACGTCTCTTGTTTACAAGACCGCATTGTGCATTCCCCTTACCCGCACGTCGATATACCACGATGTACGCTTTATGATATTATAGCCCAAAGGTTCGTGACGCATGGAAAAAGACAGCTTTGGTAAGTGTCGTGTAAATCACGACTAACGCAGCGCCACCACATTATGCAGCGACCTTGAATTACATCGCACTTTAGAGACATACGGACTCCTTAATTCCTGATGTCCCTACGTGTTGCATCGGAGAATTTCGGGAATTGACTGTTTTCTTGATTATTCGACGTGTTAGTGCATGCATTGGCACAAAAGCACCAGGCAATACTAACAAACTACTGCCTAAAAATATTCACTCCACCTGAACAAACAAATTTTATTAACTTACGATGAGTGTTCAAGAGTGGTGATTTCAATTGTGTCTAGCTTTTTTATACTCAAAAAACTTGTTTTATCCCTCTGTCATAGTAATCGGTATAACACGAAAGTGAAGCGCGTCTTCACAGAGACAATATAGCGTTTTATTGCGCACTGTTTCACCAAAAAGACGAATGAATGAATGATACAGCAACAAATTCTAATGTAATGCGAAGAACGGCAAACAGCGTGACATACACTTGCAGCGCACTCCCCAAGCAGAAAAGATGCACAAACTAAACATGCAGAGGACGAGTGCGGACTCAACTTTCATGGTTCAACACTTGAAGCACTCTGCTCAAACACAAGGAATGAAGCACAAAAGAAGCGCAGGAAGTATACGCAGGACCAGCGCGAACTAAACCTGTTGTTGTTGTTGTTGTTTTAACTGTTTTGCTGTGGAGAGGTTGAGGAGCCTATTGCCTCGGCTACTCCATATCACAGAGTTCTGCAGCGAAAAATAAAATAATAATACAGAACGGTACCCAAAAATTAACAATACGGAAAAGGAGAAAAAAAAACATAATAGCACACTGAAACCAGTTCAAATAACCTGTCAATACACAGTTTTTTTCACGCAGTTCACTCAGTCATAAACTACTTTCACGCACACCTTAGTACTCTAATGCCAGTATATACATGACAACACTTTACATAATACTCATTTCTGGCTGTCAGTCATAGGCGCTTGTCCAGTCCGGTCTCCACTAAAAAGTCTGTCAGGAAGATTATTGCCTTTTTCTGAAGATGCATCTCAGGCCATGGTCCAAGTAGTTTCTTTATTGTGAGGGGCCGTCTGTCCAAACTTGCTAATCTGTTCTTTAATTTTTCTCTTTCTTTCGCGTATTTAATGCACTCCAAAAGAATATGGCGAACATTTTCTTCTGCATGACCACAATGGCATTCCGGTGAGTTGGATCGATGTATCTTGTGCAGGAAGCTGTTTGTGTATGCTACTTCCAATCTAAGTCGGTGGATCAATGTCTCTAGGTGTCGTGGAAGGTCTGTCGCTATGGAAAATTTTCTGTGTGGATCAACTTCATAAAGTACCGTTTCCTTTGATTTAGGGCTCTCAAACCACTTCTCCATCGAACAATGGTTAGCCCCTTGCGATATAAAATGTCGAATATCCGTCCCAGATATAGGGATTGTGTAATCCCGTCCTTCCTTCAATGCTTTCTTCGCGAGACTATCAGCATCTTCATTTCCCTTTATTCCAATGTGGCTGGGTATCCATTGGAATACGATGTTGTGACCCTGCGATGAGGCATATTCCACAGTTTCTGCGATACATTGTGGTATTTCACCATTTCTGTAAGGTGATCTCACATTTCTGATTAGCTGAAGCGCAGGTTTGCTATCAGTGCATATCACCCATTTTCGTGGATCTGGATTCTCGCAGATAAGCTTAACTGCTTCAAAGATAGCCACCAATTCTGCTGTCGTCGATGAAGATTTGTGCGATAATTTGTACATCTTCTTTTCCTGAATTTCGGGTATAAAGACCGCACAGGCTGACGCTTCTTCTGTGCATGATCCATCTGTATATATCTTCGTTTTTTCATTATGCATTACATGAAGCTGTTGAAGTACCAACTGTGCCGCTACTAGAGGTGCCATGGCTGCTTTCTTCTCTATGCCGTCTATTTCACGGATAACGTTGAGAAGTGGCAGCGTCCAAGGTGGTTTTGAAGGTTTCCATTGTTTAAATTCTGGTACTACTGCTTGAAATGATGATATAGTATCCTGTAGTCTCGTTGCCGTTCTTTGTGTTAGTGCACCAGATAAAAAATGACTTTTATGTTGCGTGAAAATTCTAAATAAATTTCGAGATGTTTCTTTAGTTCGCAGTACTGCCAAAGGTGGCTCTCGAGCCTCCGCATACACTAAATCACTGGAAGTTGACCGTGGTAAACCCAGACATACCCTCAAGCTCCTTGCCAATAACAAGTGAAGTCTCCTTTCGGTGGAGGCTGGGAGTCCGTGCAGCAGGGGCAGTGAGTAAGTTACGATGGGGCGTATCCAGGCAACATGTAGGGCTAATAACGACTCTGTAGTACCACCCCATTTGGCCCCGCAGAGATGCCGGAGGATTCGAATGGCCTGATTCACTTTTTGTTCCAGGGACTGGACATGAGGCGACCATGTTAGTCTCCGGTCTAAAATTACTCCCAAGAATTTATGAGTTTTAACCATTTTAATAGGCTGATTTTGCAGAATAATCTGGAAATTTCCAGGTCTTTTTAATGTAAACGGAAGTATGGCTGTTTTGGCCAGACTCAGTGCCATACCTCTTTGTTTTAGAAAATGGTCTACATTATCCAATCCTTCTTGTAGAGTTTGTTGTATATCCAAAAACGATGGACCAGACGTCCATATACTTATATCATCAGCATATATTGAACATCTGATGTTGGGTGGAAGATTATATGGGAGCTGCGCCATGACTGCATTAAAGAGAGTAGGGCTTAGTACGCTGCCCTGTGGCACTCCTTGGTTGACGACATGTTCTGACGTTGGGCCCTCCTGCGTAACTACAAAAAATTTCCGGTGCTTCAGGAAGTCAGCGATCCAACGCAGTATCTTGCCCTTGAATCCCTGTAACGCCAGGCCTTCCAGAACGTGAACGTGACTCACTGTGTCGTATGCTCGGTGGACATCAAGAAATACAGCGACAGTGATGTTTCCTTGCGTTCGTTGGTTTTCCACATCTGTGACCAAATCCAGAATGCAGTCCATTGTGCATCTACCTCTTCTGAAGCCGGCTATGCTTTCTGGTAGTAGTTTTTTCATGTCTTGCCACCATAAAATTCGTTCATTGATCATTTTTTCCATCACTTTTGAAAAACAACTCGTCAAACTAACCGGCCTAAACGAGTCCAACTGCATAGGGCTCTTCCCTGGCTTTAGCAACGGTACTACTTTTGATATCTTCCAACTTTCCGGAACTTTTTCTTCTTGCCAAATTTTATTATAGATGTCCAACAGGTGTAATTTTCCTTTTTTGCACAAATTAGCAAGAGCAGCGTATGTAACTCCATCTGTTCCTGGTGAACTTGTTCGTTTTACTGAAGACAACACATATTGGAGCTCCTCTGGTGTGAAGCTGTCATCCAGATCTGATGAACTGATCGCAGAGGACTTTGTTACAACCGCCGAAGCTGATTCTGCTGAGGATTTATATTCGCTCGTTTGGGCGGTCTCTCCATTTGTCAGTATAAGATCGCAAAATTCTTCGGCAATCACCCGTTCGCTAACTCCTCGAGACAGCGCTAGAGCCTGTAGTGGTCTCGAGTGGACTACTGGCTGTCGGAGGGCGCGTACCATGTTCCACAGTTGAGTCGCCGAGGTAAATGGGGAAAGTGAGGCACATAAATCTTGCCACCTTTTGGTTGAAAGCTTCTGCAGTTGGTTACGCATTGTAGTGTGTACTTTCTGTGCAACCTTGAAGTCTTCTAAATTACCTGACCTGCGATATCTTCTTTCAGATCGGCGTCGTATTGCCCGAAGCCTCTCATACTCAGCGTCAACACCCGAATACCCATCTGGAATGGGTACTGTACGAGTTGCTTTTGTTAGAAACTTTTTTATCTTAGATGCATACGTTTCTGCGTCAGTACAGGGTTCAAGATTTTGTCTCTGTAGTTCTCGAAAGATTGCCCAGTTTGTAATTCTTGTTGTGCGGTTATTTCTTGTTTTCTTCAACTTTGGGTGATATATGAATACTGGCAAGTGGTCACTTCCTCTTGTGTCAGCGTCTGCAGTCCAGTCTGCTCCAGCCGCTAATTCAGAGGAGCACACAGTAATGTCTAGTACGCTGCAGTAGTTATGCCCCCGTAGAAACGTTGGAGAACCATCATTTAGTATAGTGTAACCATAATCTTCGCATATTTTTGCTATAGCAGATCCCCTTACACTACAACGCTCACTACCCCACAATTCATGGTGCGCGTTAAAATCACCACATATAATTATGGGATCATGGTCAGATCTACACACTGCAGCCAACTCTGCGTATGAAACGTTTGCTTGAGGGTGCACGTAAACACTAACTACAGTTACAGTAATGTTACCAAACTTCACTTTGCATCTAACAAATTCCGGCGCATCTGTTTTTGAAGTAGCCACAAGTGTCGACGGAATATCGCGTCTCACACACAACATCACTCTGCTTTTTGCAGCAGGACGGTCTGCTTGGTACACCACATAATTGGACAAGCGAAAGTTAGTGGATACTCTTGTTTCGGAAATACACAAAATCGGAAACCCGTGCTGAGCGACGAATTTCCGAAAATCTCCACTCTTATTCTGCAAACCGTTGCAGTTCCACTGGAATATTGCACTTCTTTTGTACCAGTTAGATAGTCCGGTAGCCATGATTACGCGAACTAAACCTGTTACTATTGTTATTCCTATGTGTGTGAGCAGCGCACTCTTTTCGCAAACGTGTCCGCTGTATTCGACAATTTCAACGACTATACATGCGTCACAGCGGTAGGTCGAAATGGCAGACGAGACGGTGATATCGCGAGCGTGCACGTCAGCGTTGCAGAGCGTGAAGACGCGTTCATTGGTTCATCACTACTGAGAGGGACCGAACTTGCGTCGCAGTTTCTCATCGTGTGACAGCTTCGGAGCACGGCTACATAGCGCCGCCTGCGTCGCTGGAAAAGGAAAAGCAAAATAGGAGGAAAAGAACGGCAGGGAGCTAAAACAGCCTATGGGCAGCCGGTTTGCTACCCTGCGCGTGGAAGGGGGATGGGAGAGATGAAAGATAGAGAGCAGAGAGGGAAGAGAGATAAACACAGCACATTCGGCAGCACATGCGCGCACACTTAGTCATAGTCCAGTCTTGCGTTTCGTGGTGTGTGACATTGCTGTTACAGCCGCTTGTTCAAGTCCGTGTCGCGTAGGAATTTCAACAGAGCTTTTGTCGCCTTCTGTTGCAATGTCTTCTCTCGGGAACTTGACAGAATAGTGTCCACGGACATTTGGCTGTTGTCGATGCGTGCAAGAACGGACGCCCTGCGTCACTGGAATGACCGAAGTGACCTTCGTGCTTTTTGTATCTTGAACGCTAGCTACCGTTGAGAGAACAACACGTACAAACTAACCCAATCACGAGATAAGCGCGTGCGTACGCGCGACCATGGCCTGCAGGGGCACGCGTGCATCGAAAAGCGCCCGGCACGCCCTTTGCGCCATCTGACTGATGGGAACACAACGAAGCCACCGCGCTCTGAGTACTGCCTACTATAAATTGTGTGTATGAATGGCTCACCTCAAAACGCATTAACTGGCCTTGTCCTAACCTCGTGAATGGGCCAAACACCAAATATTTCAATGCACAGCCTTGGGGGACTACGCTACTTAGCTCAAACATCCAGGACCAGTTACAAGATGCGGCTAGG
The DNA here is from genome assembly GCA_013436015.1 of Rhipicephalus annulatus. Taxonomy (NCBI): domain Eukaryota; kingdom Metazoa; phylum Arthropoda; class Arachnida; order Ixodida; family Ixodidae; genus Rhipicephalus; species Rhipicephalus annulatus. The sequence continues at coordinate 45,879 of WOVY01009590.1, forward strand.
GCCCAAGGATTCTTAGCTGCCATCTAGGGGAGGAAATATGATTACTCTGAAGCTTGCCGTTTCTATTAAAGTAGTTTTTCTCTCTCTTTCACCATTACTAAGCTGAAGAAGGTGCGCTCTGTTGTAGAGCCGATTCACGCCACCCGCTGCCGAGCGAGGAGGTGTAGAGGTTCGACTCCAAGCGACGGAACGTTTTCTTCTAGTTTGCTCTTTTAGGATCTGTTAGTGTATATTTTACAGCGTCATATTTATCACGGAAACACGTCAATGGAGTCGTGTACCCTGGCATAAAACACTTTTGTGTTAAAAAGTCAGTTTCGCCACGAAGGCGAAGCAGTGAATGCGACGGCAACAAATAGGAATGTTATACGAAGTAAGGCTATAGCAGCCCTTCTCTTTAGGAAATGCTGTCACTGCGGCGAGTGAAGTGACTTTCGTGCTGTCTACAGCTCCACTACAATCTTTGCGAAGAGAGCAGGATACCTACAAAGACACAAGCCGCTTGTCGATGCCCTCTATCACGCGCGACTACTTTTTTTTATTAATGATGCTAGTAAATAAATATCAACCACGCTTCAAAACTTCCATCTTGCATATTTCTTCAGTACACTGGTCTTCTAGTTAGGCCTAAGGACGTCCGCATTGGAATGGAATCCATAATACTGAGCCGTCGAAGCCACCCGAGGGCAGGCGAAGTCGTTTTACACGGCTGTTTACTACTAAAGAGTGTATTCGTTCACATCAACGCTAAGTTATGTTCGAATCGGTCGTAAAACCACCGTCATGTTTTACGTACACTACCGCAAAATACCGAGCAAGCGCCTCCGCCCTTTTTATTTTTTTTTGGAAGATCTGAATAAGCATTAAATAAGCGCAAATGACCGGTTCGGGATTGTGCAAGCGCTATACCCCCTAATATAGTCGTATCTCTTACCGTCAATGGGTGGCTTGCTCGGCATACTACAGCACGTCAACCCGGTAAACATGGTAGCACTAAATCTGAAAATAGCCCCAGTACGGTAAACGCTACGTGTTATGCGCCATACTGGGCATTATTCCGCAAAGGTTGCTGAACTATAACTGTGAAACAAACACCTACTTCTATTATTCAATATTGATATTTCTTAAATCCAGCTTGCACCGCAATTCGTCAAGGTTGTTATTCACTGCTGCTAAAAGTTATTCTTTTTAACCTTGCCAGATCGAAGGCACCAGAACCACAAGTTTCGCTCACCTGCTGAAGCTTGTGCGCCAGTTTGCCACGGGATTCAAGAGGATCGGCGTGTGCCGCGTTGATCGTGTCATCGTGGCTGTCAACAACCCGACGGACGCTTTCGTCGCCATCTTGTCACTCTCCGGCTGCACCGTTTGCTTCGCCAGCGGCCCGAGAAGTAAGAGTACGTGCGACGTACGCAGAATTAGTTATCTTTTCTGCGTCCTTGCATAATAGTATCACGTGCTTACTTTCATCAATTATACAGCAAAGGCCGTTTCACATGACACAAAAAGTAGCGATTTTCAGGCTGCAAATTCGCTCGCGGCGAAAAAAAAAGGGCAGTTCACTCCCGCCGCAATGGTCCGCGGCGAGCTTTCAACATGTTGGAAATTTTCGCTCTGATCGCAGCGGCGGGAGCGATTTTTGGTCGGAACGCGTCGAAATAGCGCTGGTCCGGCTAAGCCGCCGAAATAGAGTTGACGTGTTTGTTTTGGTGATGGCCGATGCTGTGCATTTTAAAATGAATTCTGACTGGAAGGTGTTCTTAAATGACGAAGCAAGCGGGCTCTTCGTTACCGTTCACGGTAACTACATTATATCATAATGCACATATTAATACATTGAATTCGTGTCTGTCACAATGAGCGGTAGCAAGAACTCGCCGCTCCAGTCGCAGAGCGAAAATCGCGGACCGTTCACGGTCTATGTGAAACGAAACCGCCATTAGCGACGGTTGCGAACAGAGCGATTGGAGCGAACGGAACGATTTTTTCGCTGCATTCGCGGCATGTGAAACAGCCTTAAGGCATGCCATGGTCGCTGAATGAAAAAGCCATCCAGTGGCAGTGGGCGTGCCAACGCGGACGCAATAGAGCAAGAGTCATACTGAAAGGATGTACTGTGTTTAAAAAAGCTGTAAGCGTAAAGCTTGCCCGAGCATGCGCAGACATGGAGTGCCAGATGTCAATGTGACACGCGTGTGGTGTCGTGAGCGAGCGATAACTATGTAAGTATTTCGTCTCGTCTTATGGAATTGAAGTTTGGCTTGTGCGTGCGCTTCCACTACTTTTCGACATGCGAGCCCTCAACGTGTTTCTTCATTCCGGTACTGGTATAACACTGCACATTCATCGAAATGACTGCTTGTGATTACACTCTATATACAAAAAAAGAAATTCTATACCCCGTTCACGATATATTATGCTTCCTTATAGGCTCATTAACACAGCATCTCGCCTACCCTACCGCCACTACGTGGAACGGCCACGGTTAAAAGGAACATCAATTAACACTTCAGTAGAGCAGTCGGAGTATAATAAATGAAACCAATGTCAGTCCGCTTTTTGTTGATGATTTATTGATATGTGCGGTTTAGCGTCCCAAAACCACCATATGCTTATGAGAGACGTCGTAGTGGAGGGCTCCGGAAATTTCGACCATCTGGGGTTCTTTAACGTGCACCCAAATCTGATAAATCTGATCACATGGGTCTACAACATTTCCGCCTCCATCGGAAATGCAGCCGCCGCAGCCGGGAATCGATCCCGCGAATCCCTGCTGCGGGATTAGCCACCTTAGCTACTAGACCACCGCGGCGGGGCAGTCCGCTTTTTTTCTACTACCTACTTTTTTGTTTCTCTGCACGGCACATACTTAGCTAGCTTTAACAACTTGCCACTTTATTTAGCCGGTGTGATGAGGAATGGATGTAAGGAATACCTTCGTGTGACTTGTTACTATTGCTTTGTGCAGCGATTAAGACTCAATGATGTCGGCTCTTTAGCGCAGCCACCTAACATTATCATTCCCATTGACGAAATAATTGCTGCACATTCCGAAGTACAGCGCACAAAAAAACGCAGTGTACGCTATAGCTTACTGATTTAACAAGCATGACATCACAATACCAATCGACTGGGCGCATGTTTGGTATGGGCGAGTTCTTTTATGGTTGAACTTTTCAGAAATTTGGCGATATAAGCGCATGAATGTAACGGGCGCGTCGAGACGGCTAGTGTTCCAACGTGTACCTCTGGTTGGGCTTCATAATAATAACACGAAAACGTCCATAATTCTATGCGGAGGCATCATACCAAAGGCACTTGCTGTCGGGCTTATTGATAACGCATTTTGGAATAATCCGAAAAATTGCAATCTCGCACAAAACCATAAAACTAGCTGCATTCATCAACCACTTATGGAGCATGCATGGAGGACGCGTCCAGCTTTTCTTCTCCTCAATGTGTCTAGGCTTGTGAGTGTCTCAATTAGTGCTTTTTTTAATTATCTAATAGGCGGTATAACTGCTACACCAGTATGTACCATACAGAACGCCTACTTTCTGCACATCAGAATGATGTGTCTGACTTAGAAAAGCCTCAGTTTTGTCGCTATTTGTTGAAGGCATCGAGTTGAAGTGAAGACCGCATACTGTCTATTAACGGAAGTTGAAATACATGGAGCTAGTCTGCACGGTGTAAACACTAAGCCTGGAAAGGGTGCACGTTGTAAACGCAAAATACTAGCTAATCGAATCTTCGTGCATTACCCATAAATTTGGTGGAGGAATTTTGCTTTACTGAGCGCGTATCAATACCGAAATTTATGCGACAATGAGACAGATGATAAGCCCTCTGTTGTAAGCGTACTAATGAAAGAAACCCTAAAACTGCAAAAGTATATCAAGTGGTTTCTGATGCTTGGTCATGTGTTTTTTTTATGTTCGTAAGACTGCGTCGTGCTGCGAAACATGCATCGTTGTCTGACTTATTTTTGTGGCTAGGTGAGTTGGTGTATCATTCTAAGGATGCCAAAGCGGCATTTCGTCTCGTGGACGACGATCACTTGCCAATGTTCATAGAAAATCAGAAAGAATGCAATTTCAAGATGAGGTCTTATATCCAAAATAATTTTCACGAATGTATTGCGCGAATATATTACATTATTCGACTTCCAAAACCTATCTTGATTAATAATTATTCCTGTTAATTTGCAGGAATTTGCACCGAGTCAATTGCACCTGCCTTTACTGGAGTACGTAAGCTATGGAGCAATGCAGAAAATGAAGCACCGGCGTGTAACGCACGTGATTTCAGCAGGGTTCACCGCCGGGGTTTCGCTTCACATAGCCAAGAGTCGTAAACCCATGTTATTTCGCTGCTTGGTTTCAGTGTGATGACCACTGGCGCCAGTGAACTTCTAGTCTGGCTAGATGAATTGGCGATCTGCATTATGTTGAAGGGAAAGGCGAGAGGTGTGTCTGGCTTCCCAGTGGCATAGCCAGGGGGTGGCACACTGGGCCCGTGCCCCTCATTTTTTTTTCTATGGCATAGAGACCCCAAAATGACACTCGACAATGTCTGCTTGCCCGTCCCCGACTTTAGATGAATAAAGTGCCGCTCCTCTCAAAAAAGCCTACATCTCTGTGGTTTTCATGCAATAAATGCAGTAAACTACCGGCAAATGAAAAGTATACATGCGCAGCCTTTGATACGCAAACGTCGTCACTCTGTAGTTGTGCTGCCTTAGTCGTGATTACAAGACCATCCTGACTCCTTGGTCACGCTTCTTTCAACGCCTCGATTCCGTTGTCATGTGTCCGTAGTCGTATAGACAAGGTGTTGTCTATAGGGGATTTTCTACAGTGGCGCATGTGCACTGTCATGTTTTATCTAACCGTTCTAACGCATAGGGCCAGCGAAGCGGCCGCGGCCGTAAGCAGGGGTTAGAAGCCAACACAGCAGCACCTATGTAGACACGACCACATGCTTCGATTTGAACTCGCGCTTGCTGCCCCCCCCCCCCTGTCTTCACAGCAACAAATAAATTGCGAAAGCAGCTATCGCTTCGAGTCAGCTCATGCTGAGGACAAAGTATCAGGTATGTTTTGTCTTCAATGCTGAGATTAGTGGTGCTTATTTACCCATGCTTTCAAAGCCTTGTCTGATACAACTTGAAGATGAATCTTGAAAACACTGCAGAATACCGTCAAGTACATTGCTCTCGAAGCTTCGGGACGTAAATAGAAAGCTAATAAATGCATTGGTTGGGAACTTATACGGGCCACAGAGTGGAGAACGATGACGTGATAAGTTCGAGGTGGAAGAAAACTGCATCCACAGGTGCCGCCATTTTGGCTTTCCCGGCACTGCCGTCTGCTCTCTTTAACTCTCGAGCACAGAGGTCGCGACGTGGATAGAAACACATTGAGCAGCACTGCCAAAAGCCATGGTACGGAGACGGCCTCGATGCGGTGGTGCCATCTAGTTTGGATAGAACTAACCAGCTGCGGAAATTTGTCTATTAATGACACGTCAATGACAGTTCGTGTAGTCGTCATCAGGCACCATTATAGTATGCTTATAGTCGATATTAGAGTCATTATAGTCGATAGTATGCTTCCAAGCTTATAGTCATTATAGTCGATAGTATGCTTCCAAGCTACGTCGGGTGGGTTCACTTCATGTATGCATCCCGCGCAAGCTATTCGCTTTCATTAAACATCACCTGGGCTGGTTTCCGCAACAGTTCTATTTTCATTAACGTGCCCCATTTAAAGACGTAGTCGTAACTTTGCCGAGTCTCTCAATAGTCATGCTAGCGAAGGCTATACTACATGGCCGCCACAGAGACATGGTGGCTAATTAGTCTCTTATGCAAAATCTTTCTATGCGCGGGTTAAGGCGAATAGCCGGTCTGTTTTTTAACACAACACCACCGTAGCTCGTCACGGCACCTGAACGCTGTAGCTTCTGCTGGGCTAGTTCGTTTCTGAAAACACAGTTCGTTTGTGAACACAACGGGCCTTGCCTTGTGTATATTCTGCCACTGTCCCATCGTTCACGCTCTTTCCTCCGAACTAATAAGGCGGTGAGTTGGGTTCGTTGGTACCGAGCATAATTGTACATTAGTCGCATCAGAAGTGCGGGACAAGAAAAACACAACCATGGTACCGTGTTCATTATCTCACCCCGTCCCCTTTTCCACCTGTGATCACGTTTCATTATGCCTGAACCAGCTCCATTTGCCATGCATGTCACTGCAGTGTGCATGCATCGGCGTCGCCCATGAGTGTTTTGGCAAGCGAAGCCTACGACATGGGATAGAAGATGCCGAAAGTGCGGCGCGCTTGCAGCATTGGTGGCAGGCTGCTGCCCTCGCTGGTGGGGAAGATGCGTGACGTGTGCCAGGTGGTCTCATTGGCACACTTCTACGGATTGACGGAAGTAGCTGGCTGCGTCTTGGTGCCGCCCATCGATTCCCTGGTCATTGCCGTTTCTGCAATGACCAGGGAATCGATGGTCATTGCAGAAACGGACGTGCTGGTTAAGGTTAGCCAAGCACCAATGCTACAAGGGAACTCGACTCGACTGTAATGTTGTTAAGCGACGCCCCAGCGCGCCGATAAAGCTGCGACTTTGTTCTAATCGATCAATGTTCTAATCTTGGCTTATTGGTGAAATATTTACACAGCTTTGAAGAAGCGCGAGAAATCACACGGGCCCAAAAAGTGTGTTTTTTTCCTAGCACAGTCATTGTGGGTTGGCATAAAGAAGAAATCACGTGTTTGACTGTCGAAGCCGAACATATCGCTGCACTTGGTGAGCTGTGTGTTAGCAAGCCATTAATAGAATGATCACCGAAGGAGCCAAGTATTCTGAAAAAGCGATTTTTGGAGTCACGCGATGATACGGGAAATCTCGGCGGTGCTGTTGCGTGACCCTCACGCGGGGCCAGTGGTGACGTCGCGGAGGAGGAATACTGTTTGAGCGGTGTACTTACTGCGATGGTATCCTTGTACGAGGGACCTTGTACAACACCCGTAAGCGACTTGGGTGCCGATAGAGCCCTGAGTGACGCATCGTCTCGGCGGGAAGGATGAAGTGCATTCCCCTGCAATGGCAAACCAGGCCTTATTTTGGAGGCCTGCCACCTGCCTTAGACGCCGTCCTCCACAGAAGAAAAAAGCATGAGGGCATGCCCAGCCGGTACGCTGCGTGAAAAGTGTGCATGAAATGACGTCATGGCGGCCATATTCACTGGGCACAATGGCAGCGTTGTCATGGTTACGTGTTGTGCAGTGTAGCTGGTCTAGCAGTGAGTGGCGGCATGTGCGCCTCTGTGGTCTCGTACTGAGCCGTGGCGGACGATATCTGTGCTTGGTGCCGCATTGTTAGTTACGTTCTCGCGATAGTTATTGCACTCCAAGCAACGTTTACAAAACGTTTTGTTAGTCACGAGGCATCAACAGTGCGTAGAACGAGTGCATATCTATGTGCCGTGTTGTGGATGATGTTTGTGAAGTGGTCTGCGAAATCGCGTGTGGGCACCACGACAAAACAAAACGACGAACGCCTTGCAGGTCAGTGACGGTTCTACAGTGTTCGTGCTTGTGACAACGTATGACACTTTTGGCCAGCAAGACGCATACGTAGTTTCGTGTTCGATATCTGTACAGTAACAGTTCGCACGTGCGTAATAAAGCACCTTTTCACTTTCGCTTGCTATGATCGGCCCCAGCTTTGGTCTCTCTGCGTTAGAACAACCGCATTCAAGTGATTGATTGATTTGTGGGGTTTAACGTCCCAAAACCACGATATGATTATGAGAGACGCCGTAGTGGAGGGCTCCGGAAATTTTGACCACCTGGGGTTCGTTAACGTGCACCCAAATCTGAGCACATGGGCCTACAACATTTCCGCCTCCATCGGAAATGCAGCCGCCCCAGCCGGGATTCGAACCCGCGCCCTGCGGGTCAGCAGCCGAGTACCTTAGCCACTAGACCACCGCGGCGGGGCAACCGCATTCAAGTGTCACACTGTGCTCAAAGTGACGGTGGTTGCACAACGCTAACGCCGGTGAGTTTTACGTGGAAGACGCGCACGGTGACCGGGCGCCGTGTTGGCCGCGTCAGAGACGGAATGCAACTGTAAAAGGCGGTGCATGGCCGATCGTGTTGTCTGCACAGTGCATGAATTAATGACGTGAAAACACTGACAAACTCGCCGTTGTCAGTGCTTCCAGCGTGCGTTCTCTTGTGCTTGCTTCGTTGACGGTGAACTGTTACTCGCCGAGTCGCTGTTAATACTCGGACGAAATGATTTCGCCAACTGTGTCACACTGGCCCAGCGTATTGAGCCCCGTTCTGATGGTTTCGGTTCGGAACGACGCGCGTGCTGTGCAGTGCACGTGGTTTTCGCAGCGGAGAGAGAGTCGTGCCTTTACATTCGGTGTAAGCAAGAGAAGAGAATTTGCCCGGTCACTACCAGTGGACGAGTTCCGGCGTCCCCGCGGCTTCACAACGAGTGACGTCAGGGCCTCTCCTCAACTGTTCCCTTCATCCATGCCGACCTCGAATGGTGGTGTTGCTGCGTCCGGCAGTGAGAGGTTCGCGGGCTCTATGGTCCAGATACCGTGGACGGCGTTCACGAGAAGGAAAGCCCACAGCTGCGATGACCCGCAGTGACGCGATTTCGGTTAGTTGGTCGTAGACGTTTACGTGTGACCTTTTTTAAATGCGGAGCACTTCTTAGCCGCATGATGTTGCGCTTCGACGTCGGCGGTGGTGCCGTCCACACCCCCGCTGCTCATGCTCGCATCACGCGTCTCGTGCCGGCCCAGAAAGACACCCGCAAAACTGTCCGTACCCTCCCCCTCTCTCGTCTCGCTGAGCATTTTCGCTCCATCAGTCGACGTGATCGGACGCACACTCGCTCGCCGGATTCCGTGCCCACCGGTTGTGGCCTCGCGATCTCCGGTGACAGCGTAGCTCTGGCCGACTGGATTGGTCCTACGCCACCTCCTGCCGCCGGTCCCCAACGACGACGACAGCGTAGCTCTGGCCGACTGGATTAGCCCTACGCCATCTCGTGTCACCAACAAGAGCTCTCGCCAGTGGTGCCCTGTCCTCGGACTCCTGCAAACACGTCCTTCTTTTCTGTCTTCTCCTCACTTCCGTCACACCCTGTCCCACCACCTCGCTCTCTCCTTCCTCTCTCTCAATCTCTCTACCTTTTAATCCTATACTTTTATTCCCTTCTCTACCCCATCCCTCGTGAGCTACTGTTGAGGTGTCCTCCCCCTGAGAGACAGTTACGGGGCTCACTTTTCTTTTCTTTTAAAAAATCACTTCCCCCCTCTCGTCTCGCTAGGCCGACACAGGCAGCGTCTTCTTTAGTTAAAAAAAAAACTACTGCTCACGCTGCACAATCGTTCACATGGTACTAAATCACGCGTTCGGGATTCAGTCAAGGGCGTCATTACTTGGATTTCACTTGATGCTGAAGGCAACGCGTCGACTTCATTCAATAAATGAAACTAATGAAGACGAAATAACAATTTTTAAACCATACCCAATTACGCAACATTCATGCGACACCTCCACCATTCTGCGACACATTTACTCGAGTTCTCCCTCGTGGGAAGACGCGAGTTTATTTTTATTTTACTGCGCCACGCTAGAGTACTGGACGCAGTATGCACGTCATAACGTCAAGAATCACACATGCCTCGTTTGAAAACTTTGTGTCACAACGCAGGTGCGGACGCCGGCTTACCTTCCAATTAATTTATCCTACGATCAGGTGGTGAACGTGGACACAAAAGAAGCGCCTCCTGGAGGAAAGAGCGGCCGGATTTGCATCAAGATTCCGAGCGGAATGATGGGCTATCTGAACAAACCGGAAAAAACGCAAAAAATTTTCGACTCTGATGGATGGTATAGGTGAGTCTGACGTGCCACCGACGTGACGCTGCATAGCCATGTGAGCTAAACAAAAATGTCACGTATGACGTCGTGCCACTGCCGTAACTTGAAACAAAGGGAAAGCTTTTGGCTAGCGTCGCACAAGTATCGGTATTTTGCCAGTGTCAGTGATTTGTCCCTACGTGTCGCTGGGAGGGGCCAGTAATGTGGCCCAGTCAAGTCAGAGACGACTGCTGCGTGCTGCTCTATAGCATTGACGTCATGAGTGACGTTTCTGCTCGGGTGAAGTGGCTCTACTTGAAGCTACGCTACCACGCTTTTTAAGTTGCACCACCGACAGTCGTCTACAACCCGAAAATGAATTCCTCCCACAGCGAGAAAATTTGCATAAGGGCCTCATTTGATATTTTTGGTCATTTATGTGTAGCACATTTCGCGTTCTTTTTTTTCTGTCTCACGTGCATGTTGGTAGCGCTGGTTAAAAAAAACGAGCTTTTCGGCAAATTTCAGCAACGATTCCCGCACCATGGCACGTGGAAGCGTAATATTTCAATGAAAATTTAGTTTATATGCACTACGGAAAATCACTTCCACACAGAACAGAACCGTATTTTTTTCTCGAATCCAGATGGCAGACGCGCCGCAGTTTAGAAGGTGGAGTTTGAGTTTATTCTTACTTTGCAACCGACTATAAATGGCTTCATATTCACCTGAAGTCGACGTTCTTATTCGATTTGTGAATGCGTGTCGTTCGCGGTATACAAAATTCATGCAACCTAGTGGCGCCCCTATTAGGTGACTTTGGCTACTACGACGCGGAAGGCCGGGGGTATACTACGTTGATCGACTGGGCGACATGGTCAAGTGCATTGGTCATCACGTACCCACGGCTGAGCTCGAGCTGGTACTTCTCAACGTACGAGACGTGCACGAAGCTGCCCTGGTCGGAGCGCCCAGAGTGCAATACCAATACGCACCGGTAGCCTTTATTGTGACTACACCGGGCACAAAGGCCAGCAGTTCTCTGGCCGAGAAGATCAAGAAATGCGTGCCAGGTACGTGAAGATGCCACATAGAAAGCACACAGCCATAGCAAATAAAAAAAGAATTGCGTCTAGCTGGACCCAATCGATGAGGGATCCCCTGCAGACGATCCACGATTGTTGCGATCGTGCCACTCCTGCAGTATTTCCACATTCTAAGCATTGCATCAGAAAAAAAAAACTCTAGTCTGAGCGTGAATGACAGATGTCGCGTCATACTACGGCCACAATTTTAATTGAAGATAAGGGTGCTCCTTGGAGTTGCGCAAGAATCGATATTTTAATTCACTGGTTGGCCCGAAAGACACACAGGAGAGGGGGGGGGGGTAATTAACAACACCGGCTTATCGGCAGCAGGGCATTGCCCCTTCTCTTCCTCTTTCTACAGAAATAACCACAAATCAGTGCTTTACCGCACAGAACAGAAACTTTTGTTTAGAAAAGTGCTCGCGGCTCATGCTTGGTACATACGTATACGTGCTCCTCATAATATGTGCGACAATTAAGGATGAACGTTTTCAAAGAGAGTCACCTATATTCTTAATGAAAGAGTGTCATTAAAATACTGCATTCCCAAAACCGAAGCCCAGAACATACTCTAACGTACTTACTGAGATATTTACCTATATGAAATATTAGGTAGATAATTTACCAACGCTGCACTAGAATTTTTGCTCGAAGCCTTCTTTGGAAGTTTTTAGGCTTCTTCTGGATTAAAAGTTTATAAGGGCATCACCTGTGTTGGCAAAGTTCGCGCATTGTAAACACGTACCGAGGGCCCACCTATTTCTCAGTGTACACAAAAAGGGTCGAATTTAAATGTTAATTTGCTGTTATATACCTAAGGGGTGAAGCTCCTTATAGCGGCACCCGTTGGTCCCTCGTAGCCGTTGTAGTAGTGTGTAACAAGTATAACATTTTGACCTCCAAGGTGGTGCTGGCCAGAGATTTCTTCTGTGCGTTGTTGAGCAATAAAACATAGTGCTCAATGTGCGTGCCAATGACTGCTAAGGGGGAGTGAGAGACAGGAGAATTCAGCTTTTAGTTAACGCGCACGCTGCGAATTTTTTATTGTTCAACAACGCACAGAAGACAAGAAAGGGTTGCTACGTTATACTCGCTGGGCGTAACCTCCTAGGTTTTGGAAAGGTTTAGCAAGCGTTGGGCCGCAGTGCCATGAATACAGTGAACTAGTATATACCACGAACTCGAGGTGGTTAAAGGTGAGAGGTAGACACGAAGCGCAAGCCGCAAGAAAGTGTGCGTGTGCCTCCTCTCGTTCAGTCCTTGGAATGTCCGCTGGATGGCGGCCGGTGCTTCTATATGAGGAATATATGATGAAAATATGCGAGATGGTGGTACTTGGAGTGTTCAATAGGTGGACGAACGGACACACGGATGGCTGCACAGACGAAAGCAGGGACGGACGCACAGATGAACGTGCGGACGCACGGACAGACGCATGGACGGGCGGATGGATGCACGGGCGGCCACACAGACGCACGCATGGATGGAAGGAAGCAAGAATGAATGGACGGACGGATGCTTCGCCCCACTATCCATCATTCACTCCGTGGATATCCTGCCATTTTTTTAACAGTGAATTCCCGATTATTTCGCCCTTGTATGTCGCCCCCATGAGTTCATACCATAAAACCTTGTATGAATTAGGTCATGCAAATTTACGCTTGTTTCGCGAAGCTGACTGCGTTCTGAAAACATCTACCTCGGATCGACAGAGTCCAGTGTGACTTTTAGTGACCCAGGCTTTATGTTGCCTCTGCGCTAACACGTATTTGAAATATTATTTTCTCTTCCAGATAGTTGTCCCAAACATATGCAGCTACACGGCGCCGTCGTATTCGTCGAGAAGTTCCCGAGAATGACATGGGAAAAGTACTCAAGAGGGAGCTCCGAAAATGGTTGTGGATCCAAACAAGCCCAAGTTGTGAAACAGCGGCTGGAGGGCAACAGTGCCTTGCTGTCCTTGATTTTCTAGTTACCACGAAATGAGGCGATAGCCCTAAAAATATTTTCTGCCTGAACGGATCTCCTTCAAGTGTAGATATATGATGTATTCCAACACTCCGAACAATCAACTCTACCTATAAAAACATTTTTGTTTGAGAACTTTAAGCGTTGTTCAACCATCAACTTGAAAACTAATCTGAAACTGCCGGGTGCATGCAAGGCCATACTGGAGAGCTCCGGAAATTTCGACCATCTAAACATCTAGACGCACAGGCGTCAATTTTCTTTTTACCGGTCATCAAATAAATCATTCACGTTTTACTTTTAACTGTTCCCCGTTGTGGAAGGGTCACTCATCGGTTGGTGAAAATGAGTGCAAACAGATAATTTTAAAAAGCACTGCCATAGTTGAATCGGTCCACGTGATGTTGCATGAATGTTGCTCTCAAAGTGAAACGCAATGATGTGCTAAGTTACCATGTCTTGCTTTGTGACGCAGAAGTATGCCTCCCACTTATTTATCACTTGTTCCAACTTTCTCAACGACGTCATCACGCCCCTGTCTTCACAACCTCACGTAAAAAAATGCTGAAAATTGGTAAATGCGCTGTCTTTGTTACGAAACCACATATCCACGCAGTATAGTGCATTTAATACCGTAAGCGTTTCTCGACACGAACCCCCCCTAGGCGTAGCTTGATGGAGATGCTGTGCCCTGTGTTATATATTTTCACCTACGTAAAAACTTGGATAACTTGCATTTACATGAGTTGAGAGGCACGTCAGCCTCTCTTGCGCATCAGCAGTATAACAGTAATCTAAGACCATTTATTTGGGCGCCCAACAAATCGTCAAAATTAGTTTATAAATGATCCCCGTCTACAACACAGGTAAAACGTTCAGTGATTTGCTTTTAGGTTGAAGAGTTCGAGTATTCCGCTAAAAGGCATGAAAGCTGTTAAATCACTCGGTAATCAATTGACATGCGCGCACGACACGCCATCGGAAGGAACGATAAACAACGGAGTATTTCCTGGGCGAATCAAGACGTCATATAAAATCTCCTTAAACACTCCGTTCCAAACGACATACTATTGCCGAACGTAAGACCAGTTTTGGCGACTGTCAGCGGCCATTAAAAAGTCAATATTCTTCATTCTCCAGTCTTTCAATAGCAGCCTTGCTTCAGCTTCTGCAGATGTGGCGTTTTCGTACCTGAAAAAAAATAAACGTAAAATAGGTTGGTTTGTTAAACGGTGAAGCAACGAATGTCATAGCAAGATATTGAAATGTTATACGAGGAAACGCTAGCAGCTAATCCTCTTAGCATTTTACCTAACGGAACTCGACATATTTCATCACTCGCCGTATTAGCGAGTGAGGAAATCTTCGTGCTATTTGTCGCTCTGGCGTAAATATCCCGTCCGAATATATGAGTCATGTGCAAATCCCTTTGACGATAAGGCGCGCACGCTGTACCGATCAAAGTATATATATATATATATATATATACACGAACATACGTATATAGGGGTCTGGAACTTCTTACCCTATCCTCTTGGAAAATATTTCCACGCCGGACCTCATGTTTGCCTCTGTGGTACGCCCTACCATACTTGTTCACTTAATTAGCAAGGAAATATTCTGCAATAAGGCTCATATAAGCGCGAAAGCTGCTCCCTGTAATTGTAAAATGACTTAGTATCGTGGTCAATTATTCACCATTGAGGATAAACGGGAGCATTTTGACTTTCGCTCAAGTGATTTTAAATGACTTGAGACACCAAACTCTTTTTTTTTTCAAATAAAATACACTATTATCTAGGTTGTGCTAAACGCAAAAATTGGTAGTTGCCGCAGTAACTTCGTCTGAGGGACCACCTGTGCCTCTACTTTGGTGCCTCAACAAGAACAAGGAGAACGCGTGCACGTGCACGAGTGCGCTTTCCTTTCCGCGTCGTGTCAGGAGTTTTTGCGGACGATAGGTTAGCCATCCGCGATGACCGGAAGTGGCTGTAGTAAATTATACTGGATGTGCCACCTATCTGTAGCCGCATTTTAAAATTATGCCAACGCATTGAATGACGACGCCACCAATTGCATTTTGCTAGCACCTCAGATACATCACACTACCTTTTGTATTCTGATAACTGCCTAATTAAAACACTTTATTCAACAAGCTTTTAATGCAATAAAACTGGTCCAAGAATGAGAGCGTTGTAGATCGTTTTGCAAAACGTCTTATTTGAAAGTTTCTAACTTTCTATTTATTGTTCGCCTCGGTGAAACAGTGGGCATACGCTGCTCGGCTGCTGACCCACAGGTCGTGGGTTCGAATCCCCGCGACAATGGAAGCTAAATGGTAGAAGCTCATGTACTGTGCGATGTCAATGCGATGTCAATAACACTAGATGGTCAAAATTTCCGGATCTCACCGCTAGGGCGTCTCTCATAATCATATTGTCGTTTTGGGACGTAAAACCCCAGATATTATTATAACTTTATATAACTTTTTATAACTTTATATTAGCCCCGCCGCGGTGGTCTAGTGGCTAAGGTACTCGGCTGCTGACCCACAGGTCGCGGGCTCGAATCATGGCTGCGGCGGCTGCATTTCCGATGGAGGCGGACATGTTGTAGGCACGTGTGCTCATACTTGGGTGCACGTTAAAGAACCCCAGGTGGTCGAAATTTCCGGAGCCCTCCACTACGGCGTCTCTCATAATCATACGGTGGTTTTGGGAAGTTAAACCCCACATATCGATCAATCAATTAACTTTATATTAGTGGTTTTTAGCTTATTAAAGTTGCCCGCCAACCAAGAAAAGTACCACGTGACGCAGCAGCTCGCGCGCCTGTGAGTGCGATTATTATAGTGCTCCCTAACGAGCCGCATGCATACGAGCTTGGAATTATTCCACTTGCGCTCTCTCAACAGGGCAGCGACGAAGGTGGTAGCTGCGCGAACATATGTTGCAAGTGGCTGCACACATGACAAGCACTGCATCTGCTTATCGCCGGCACAAGCCAGCACGACGGAAACATGTCGTTTGTAGGCGGAACGTTCGGGAGCACTGCAGTCACGGCGCGCATATATAGGCGCGCCAACCGGCATGTCAAGCGGTATTTTGCGGGCATGTGTAGTGAGAAATTAGGGGACAAACGGGGGTTAAGGATATCATAGTTGAAATAAAGAAGAGGAAATGGACATGGGCCGGGCATGTTGCACGTAGACAGGATACCCGCTGGTCATTGAGGGTAACTAACTGGATTCCCAGAGAAGGGAAGCGGGTTAGGGGGAGACAGAAGGTTAGGTGGGCAGATGAGATTAAGAAGTTTGCGGGTATAAATTGGCAGCAGCAAGCACAGGACCGGGTTAACTGGCGGAACATGGGAGAGGCCTTTGTCCTGCAGTGGACGCAGTCAGGCTGATCATGATGATGATGATGATGATGATGTAGTGAGGAAAAAAAAAGCTTAATGGATAGGAAGTTCAAAACTGTCTTATCGGACGTTCAGCGGCCCGCCCTACTACTTTCTCACTGAAATATTTTGCCCAGCTTTGTTGCTTCAAAAGCTAGTGAACTAAATTAGCCTAATCAAGAATTGAGAACAAAAAATATTTTCGAAGCACTCTAGGCAACTTGATTTTGGTCACCTCGCCATTGATTGTGTTGGCATATTTTAAAACTCTGGCTGGAATAGGTTGGGGCATCTTGCATAGTAATTTGTGCAACCACGCATTTCACACGCAAAATTCGAGGCAAAAGCAAGGCTTACGCGTCAGTATTCGCGTCATCCTCGTTCCATTCTATCCCTGCATGCTTTGCGATGATAGCGATAGCTAGGCAGGCCATCGTGAGAATGAGGACCAGAGCTGTCGTGGCCATCAGTGTGCCGAGCATGCGTCTTTTTGTGAACGATGCGTCCTCGGGCGGTGGCTGAGGTAGATTCCTGGTACCCATCATTCTCAGCACTTCTGAGCTGCTGTTGATACTGCTGCTGCTACTCCTCGCGTAAATGCTGCCACCTGTATAGGAAACAAGGCTCAGATTCCCGTCGTACTGGAAACACGACTAAGTATCCAAAATACCGCACTACTTGGAATGACAGTGCGGCAGGCTGAGGAAAATATAACATGGAAGCCCTCCTACCCTAGTGGCATTTATTTAGTTCGCGCAACAATCAACGTTTGCAGCATGTTGCACTCTTTGTAACTCTTCTCCAAGGCTTGGTGCATTCCTAACTGAAACATGCCGTATACGTTCGCCGACTTGAAATTTCCTGTGATGAGCTTGCTGCTCAAGTGACTGGTGTGATAACAGCCCTATGAACATGCAATAGCTGGTGCCCTTGTTCGTGATGAATAACTACCTTAGCTCGAGCACACTCGCTATCTCCGAACTACGGACATGTGCAAACAACAACTATTTCCGTCACATACCTCGCTGCAGTGATTTGATTTTGGAGCTCCTACCCAGGCGCAAGCTGTATTGTAGCTGCAGCCACCACAAATACACAAATACACCTAACGATGTCGTGCTCATGTGCGGATGACAAATATGATACATATATACGTTGTTCATGAAGCAGGTCAGCAGTTAGAAGATTGCGTGTAAAGAAGATTGTTATTATATAGTCGTGTTAATTCATATTGCATGGTTGGAGCATACCTCTCGTCCTATTGGCCGAAGATGTTGCCGCGGTAGTGCCTTTTGTTGTTCGAGAGGGGTCGCTAACCGTGCTAGGAGCCCTGGAAGTCGGAACGGCGGTCGTACCAGACAGACTGGTACCTGCGGTCGAGCCGCTCATCATGTGCCTGGTTTCATCGCTCGCTTTTCTCTTGGCCACTTTTCGTGGGGCAGAAGTCGGGGTAAGAGGGCTGTTGGACATTGTCACGGTTAAATTTGCGCTAACATCCGTCACTGTCGGGATATCGGAACCTTGCCTTTGCTGTTTTGATTCCTTTGACGCCCTATGGCCGTGCGCAGACTTTGCAGGCCGTGTGGTATCTTTTCCAACGCGCGCGTTCTTCGGGGTCGAGAGCTTCTCTTCATGATGGTGCGTAGGCTTCTGCGATTTTTCAGGGGCAAACTTAGTCTCCCCGACGGCCTGTGTGGCTTCTACTAAGTTCACTGCCGCGTAGGCAGCCTTCTTACTACTCGGCTGCTTCAGATGGAGTACTACTTGTTTTACTTGCGGCAATGCTTTCTTGGGGGCAACCTTTTCTGCCTTATGAACCCCTTCCTCGAGCACTTCCGTCTGCTCAGAAGAGTCGGTTTCCGTCTCGGAGTGCATAAGCCCCTTCATTTTTTTCTTCTTCTTAACACCTCCGGCAACTGTAGACTTGCGGGCCGTTTTGGTTTCGGTTGGTTTCCGCAATTTTAACTCCTTCAAATTGATCCTCTGCTTCTCTGAGGGAGAGCTCTTATTGTCTGGTTTACGGATATTGCCCTCATGCGCAGTCTTCACCGGTTTGATAACGACTGACTGTGGCAACTTCTTATCGACCACGCCCTGGTTGTCCGTAATGCTTGGTTTGTCACGTAAACCTTTCTTGAACAACTCTGCTTCAGCTTCCTTATGCTCCATGGGGCGCGGAGACCCTTCATCGTTGTGAGGACCAGTTTTAGCAAGAGTAGGAAGTGCGACCTCTTGAGCGGTGTTCGAAGGCTTTGCAGTGCCTGCAGCTTTTTCAGACACCGGTACTTGTTTCGACAGCCCAACATTCTTCTGGCCTGCATACGAGGGAATGCGAAAGTATCTTGTAGTGTTGAACTATGAAGAACCAAGAGTGAAAGATGTTCAAATCGGAGGCAATAAAAAGCACTAGCATGAAGAAATCTGAAGCGTCTAACGTAAATTTGTGCTTTTAGAATCAGACTTGTCTAAAGCAGCGGAGCACGTGGTTGCCGACACTGTTGTTGGCCGCGGCTCCTGGCTCACGTTAGCTACAAACTTTCGTTTATTCTTAAATTATAGGATAAGTGCCTAGCACGCAGTATACTCGTGTTTCGTATATATAATTACGGTGTCGTTATTTACATATTTCTGCAGAAAACGGCAGCTGGAGCGACCGGCTGGGCGCTCTAGACAAGTGGGATCTCCTCTGTACGTTTGCCCCACTTTTCGAATAAGCGCGATACGTTAAATATCCATATTCCACAACTTTTGACCACAGTGGTCTTATTCATGGGTAAAATTATGGCTTACTGTTTAGCTATGACACAGAATGAACTATCGTGCGCTGTCGCCAAGGAAGTATTGAAAATTACGGCAGATCACACGCCTTCTAGTAATCAATTTTATGAGAATCAAGGCCCCCTTCGAGCCAAGTCTTACGAGTAGTGGAATTTTCACGGCCTCACCAAGTACTACACTGGCGTCCAAAGGATAGCTGCTGTTACTGTGCAGTCCACTTTGCGTGCACATTGTTTGGAGCGTCAACTTTGTACCTTGAATTGTGCGCGTACTAGTGTGTTTTGTATAAAAACAATAACTGTCCTAAAATAATAACAAGTCCTGAACTTAATCGTTAAGCTCCGTGAAGACGGTCTTTCAGTCCGTTCAAATGAACCACCGTCGTATGCAGTATTTGGACTCGGTTCGTCCATGTCCCCCTTGCACTGGCACCAAGACGAAGTTATGGGTCAGGGCTTAGTCTGCATGCTTGATAAGCCCACAATTTACACAACAAATTAAAGAAAAGTATTCAAACCCTGAACAAAATTGTCTTTAAAAAACTAATGTATTAACACTTCGGCTTCCGCTCCCCCATGCACTAACGCAATAATCATAGGTAGGTAAAAACTGTGGAGCTCACTCAGACTGACTCGTTAAATACATTTCGCGCTTAGGGCTCACTCAGATTCACCAAAATTTTACTGAGCTGGACCAGCGCCTCTTCTAAAAATAAAGGAGGCGTTGGCCCAGCTCACTCGAACTTACTCTCAGGAAAATTTTCTTCAACTCGGATCCAACTCACCAAAGTATTACTCAACCGGACTCACTTTTTCTCAGATTTACGGCTCGGTTTGAGCCACAATGAGCCCAACATCTATTCCCACAATGTGTGGAATTTGTTCTATATTTTTTTGTCTGCTGTGCGATGATAATTTTGAATAACGTATGCACTCGTGTAAGGGTCCCCCTTTTTTTTCCTCGACTTTGATGAGTTTCGGCCCTTCCACGGAAGTGCGAAATTTTTCAATTTTATCCACGTATGAAAAATCCTATTAAAAAGTGCAATATACACCGAACGACGGGATATGTAACGTGTAGCTGTGGACATACTCGCTAGATATCTCAATCGGTATCACTGCTAAGACTCGGCTCGTCACCACTGCTCGGCTCATCCACACGTCCATGTATTCAATCTTCCTCAATGCCGTCGATACCAATGGACATCCCGGTGCCCATAAAAGTCCTTACAACAAGTCTGTGAATATCTTACGCCACGCTATTGTCATCTTGTGGCTCCCACAAAATGCTCCTCAATATGTAAGGTGGGACTACGCTGTCATTTGCTGTTTTTTTTTATGTTGGACTGCCAAAGAGGGGAGGGTAGGGAGTAATCTTTGCAAGTGCGTGGCCCTTAGTCAAGTGTATACGGTATGTAAGCATCATATTGGCCCTGGGGAAGAAGACGAAGTTTTTCCTGAGTGGAACGCTGGTTTCAGTCTCTGTTATTTTTTCTCGTTTTCTTTGGTGCTAGTGGAAGACGCCGCTCTTCTGCCTGCGGAAATGGACGTAGAATCACCATGGCCTCCACCCATACGTCCCGCGTCGTCGGTGGCCACTCCAAGAAAGCGCTCCGGCCACCCAAGTGACGTCGACAGTGAGGACACGCTCATGTACTCTACGGCCAGTGATGAGAGCTCCGATGAAAGTGACTTTGTGCCCGTGGCAAGACACAAGGCGAAGAGGAGGTTGCTTACGACATCTCCTTCCCAAAGTAAGGCCACCACGAATATTCAAGAGCCACCGGTTCACACTATTTTGTTTGTCCCGCTGAATGCCGCTGACAGCATGAACCGACTTAATCGCCAGGTCACGTCTATGTCACTTGAGGCGCTCGTTCCGGGACAAATAACAGACGTGAGAATCAATGGCCGCAAGAACGTTCTGGCGATAGACGTTACGCAACGTACTGCTCTCGACGTATTGACCAAGGTGAATGTGCTCGGGAACATCAACGTTCGTTCTTTCATACCAGATGGCAAGGACTCTAGGGCAGGCGTTATCTACGACGTCGACACTTCTATCAGCGATATTGATTTTCCAACTCTAATCAAACCAGTGACGGAAGCTACTACAATCTTGCAAGCCCGCCGTCTCGGGAACTCACGATGCGTGAAACTAGTTCTTAAGGGTGACAGCCTCCCAACTCAAGTAAGAGTTGGTCATTTTCGACACACAGTACGGCCGTTCGTGCCGAAACCTCTTCAGTGTCGGAAGTGCTGTAAAATGGGACATGTGAGTGCTGTTTGCACAAGTTCTGCTGTGTGCTCCCGATGTTCGGAGTCGCACAACACGGAAGCCTGCCAGGCAGAACATCGCAAATGCGGCAATTGCCAAGGTCCTCACGAGGCGTCATCAAAGCAGTGCCCAAATGTGAAGAAGGAAATGCAAGTGCTGA
Source organism: Rhipicephalus annulatus (assembly GCA_013436015.1). Taxonomy (NCBI): domain Eukaryota; kingdom Metazoa; phylum Arthropoda; class Arachnida; order Ixodida; family Ixodidae; genus Rhipicephalus; species Rhipicephalus annulatus. The sequence goes on from WOVY01009590.1 coordinate 67,451, forward strand.
GGCAGATGGCCAGAGACGGTTCTACCCACAGAGAGGCTGCTGCCAAAGTGCGACGTCGGCGTTCGCGCCATAGGAAAACTCCTAGGACATCCTCTGCCAAGGCCAGGGATACACCACTACCCGATATCACGCACTCACCACCACAAGCATCAACAAGTGCCAACAACAAGCATCCTCAGAAAGACGCAAGAAACATTGACCCTGACACGTGGCCAGCGCTTCCGTCAGTGACACCACCAGTAGAACGGCAGCATCGCCCACTGAAAGCTACTTCAGAGCGAGTAAGTCATGACAGTCAAGATAACGAAATAATAGACGTGATTAAGACCCTCATGAAGACAATTCGAGTACTCCTGAATAATATTCAGACTCCGGCTGCCCACAGCGCTCTTCAAATATTGGACGCTTTGAATCCGGTGCTATCAAATCTACAGAAGCACCATGGCTCTTTCCCTGCAGCCCTTCCGTAAACAAGTGAAAGAGGCATCAATTTTCCAATGGAATGCCCGAGGTCTTAAACCCCGCATTTCGGATTTTCGACCATATGTTTTCAAGAATCAGTTTCCAATTATCGTAATTTGTGAACCACGTCTTCACAATGCTATAAGACTTTCTGAATATGAGGCTTTCAGATCTGCAACCCGTAACGAAACCAGTAAGGTCATTGTTTACATCAGGTGCGAACTCACATATATTGAGCATCCAGTAACACCGGACGACAGCAACCAATACGTGTGCCTGGCAGTTAAGCGTAAGAACGTGAACTTCACGCTAGTGGCAGTATATATTTCGCCTTCAGGCCGCTTCGACCCAGCAAGATTAAGCGCCATTATATCAGCGACACCTGGGCCATGGATTATTACCGGTGATTTTAACGCTCATCACCCCCTGTGGGGAAGCCAGAAGATGGACCGTCGGGGAAGAGATGTGTCCTCCTTTGCATCTGACCACCAACTACATTGTTTAAATGACGGCGCTCCCACATTTTTACGGGGTCTGACATATAGTAGCTGTCTCGACCTAACTTTTGTGTCGAGTAGCCTGAACACCAAGGTGAAGTGGTTGCGGACAATGAAACGCATGGCAGTGATCACATCCCCACCTATATAAAAATCAAGGGGCTAAGCAAGTCGCAAATCGCACCCACTTCCCGGATAGACTGGTCAAAGTACAGATCATCTACAGAGAAGCAATGCGAGAGAAACCAAGAAGGCTCTCTTGAAAGCCTAGAAGGTATAATGAAGGCCGCTATTCAAGAGGCAACGTTTAATTGTGGACCTTTGCAGATTTTTGCAAATATGAGGTGGAGTTGGAGCGACTTCGCGCAATCCGTCGTCGCGCCGAACGACGTTATAGGCGCACGAAATCCATCTACGACTTGAGGGAAGCGAGACGTCTACAAAAGAAGATTCAACGTTGAATCAATGCACTACAGTCGCAACGATGGAAGTCACTATGCAAGTCGCTCGATCCCCACAAACCTCTTTCGCAAATATGGAGAATAATCCGCGGCCTACGAACATTGCCACAACAGAATTGTCCGTTCAAATGCCTTGCTCTCCACCAAGGCCGGCGTGAAATCGATGTAGCGGAAGACTTCTGTGCCAGGGTTGCAAACAAGGAGTCCGGGATCAACATGAGTAACCTACGAAACGCGCCGGTGTCCAGAGACACTCGGATGGACAATATGTTTTCTCTAGAGGAGCTTCAGGCAGCATTGGCAGTATGCAATCGCTCGTCATCGCCTGGACCCGATGGAGTCACTTACATGGCCCTTGCTAACCTAGGACGAACAGCTCGGCGTGCCCTTCTAGCTGTATACAATGACTCGTGAAGCAACGGTTCGGTTCCTCCTTCGTGGAAGTGCAGCCGCCTTGTGCCCCTGCTCAAACCAGGCAAATCGCCTCTGGACATGGCCTCCTATCGCCCCATCGCACTTGCCAGCTGTTTTGGAAAGGTGATGGAGAGAATGGTGCTGACTCGCCTGGAGTGGTACTTGGAACATAACAATATATACCCCGATGCTTTGACCGGCTTTCGACGTGGACGATCTTCCATAGACAATGTTGTTGATCTTGTCACGTCTGTACAACAGCAGAAGAGCCTAAAGAGATTATCAGCGGCACTTTTCTTGGATATTAAGGCTGCATACGACAATGTATTACATGATACCATCCTGGACGCCTTGGGAAGCATTGGATTGGGAGGCCGCGTTTACCAATGGATCTACAGCTATTTGAAAGACAGAACCTTCTTCGTTCAGACAGAAGATGGCGCAACAAGGCCACATCATACTTATCGCGGCGTACCTCAAGGTGGGGTCCTAAGCCCCATACTTTTCAACCTTGCGCTCATCGGCCTCATTGACGTCCTGCCACACTCCGTACATCTGTCGATATACGCGGACGACATCTGCATCTGGGCATCAGGGGTCACGCGTCTACATGTACTAGCCAGGCTTCAGACAGCGGCTACACTGACGTCAAACTACCTTCAAGGACGAGGACTGGAGCTGTCATATGAGAAATGCTCACTAGTTGCGTTTACGCGCAAGACAATGACGCCATACCGCATCAGAATTAATGGACACACAATCAGCTATCAAAAAACTCACCGTTTCCTGGGAGTAATAATAGATCGTGATTTGTCTTGGAGCCCTCATATCACTTACATGAAGAAGAAACTGACCATGATCACTCACGTCCTAAGGTTTCTTGCGGGAAAATCATGGGGTGCATCGGTACGAGCCATGCTTCAACTGTATGCTGCACTTTTTCTTGGCTTCATGCGCTACAGCCTACCTGTGCTTGGCAAGGCCCGCATAACAAACGTTCACGTCCTCCAGTCATTACAAGCTCAAGCACTGAGAATATGCCTCGGGCTTCCGAGATGCGCATCCTCAGCAGCGACTGTCGCAATCGCTCATGAACACCCTATCACAACCTACATTCGTGTCGATGCTTTAAGAACGCACATAAGACATGCCACCCGGATTCAATCGCATCACCTTGCCTCCCTTCCAACTTCCAGGTCATGCTCTGCGTTCAGCTCTATTATTGCCCCACATCGCATGGTGATTCCCACGAACTTCACGCACGCAGCAAGACCGTCGTTACCATTGTGGTGTCTACATCCACTGGAAGCCCTGATAAGCATCCCCGGAATGCAAAAGAAGAAAATTTTGTCAAATTTGGCCCTAAAACAAACAACATTACTGTTTCTGCATGAGAAACACAGTGAACGCATTCACATTTACACGGATGGGTCGGTCACTTCAACAAGTTCAACAGGCGCAGTGGTAATTCCGGAGAAATCCATCACGATAAAGTTCAGGACCTTGCATCTGACATCATCCACGGCGGCAGAACTCGCCGCAATTCGTGCCGCTCTGGAGTTCCTAGTTGAAGAACCGCAACAGACATGGTCAATATTCTCCGACTCCAAAGCAGCTCTCCAGGGAATTGCCTCGCCATATCGTCATGGACCAAACGAACAGCTAATTGTTGAAATACGACTGCTCCATCACTGGGCTATAGAGAAACAACATGACATAGCATATCAATGGATACCAGGCCACTGCAGCATTGATGGAAACGACCGTGCAGATGAAGCAGCCCGAACTGCTCATGACGATGCCCCTTGTGTAGCTATACCATTATCAAGAACGGACGCCGCTGCAAGGCTTCGATCACTTGCACGAGAACTGACACTCGCTCAGTGGAATTCACCGGCATTCACCAACGTCCGCCATCATAATTTGGACCCACACCTACAGCTCCGTCTTCCATCAGGAATAACCAGAGCAGAGGAGACACTTTTGTGCCGTCTGTGGATTGGGGTGGCCTTTACAAATGCTTATTCGTTTCGAATCAGAATGGCCAGAAGCCCGACATGTGACAACTGTGGCTGCGCAGAGACTTTCTCCCATCTTCTCTGCGAGTGTCCCCGCTTCAGCGTGCCAAGAAAAGAACTGTCAAAAGCTTTAGATAGAATAGACAATCGCCAATTGTCGGAAGAAAGGGTATTAGGACACTGGCCGAGACCGTCCTCTGCACGCAAGGCATTGAGAGCGTTGTTGCGCTTTCTGCGGGCAAGTGGTCTTAGAGACAGACTGTAAACAGCGTCGTGGATCGTCTGATGACCTTCTCTCCTTTTTTTTTACAACGTCTCTTTTCTCTCATCGTTTATCCCCCTTACCCCCTTCCCCAGTACAGGGTAGCCAGCCGGTCTGAGAACTGGCTAACCTCCCTGTCCTTCCTCACTTATTCCTCTTCCTCCTCCTCATATTGGCCCTGATTACTTCGTGCCTAAACCTTGTGATTATGCACGGCTAAAAGTATGACAACACAAAATGCCAGAAATGACACAACTCTTGCTGGAATGCAACCACTGACATGCGATTTTATCCATAGCCTTTATGATGTAAAGCGCACGCCATATTTAGCTAGTCAGCAGATGGCATTTTTCGTTCTTGTCCTCGTGTTCATTATCTTGCTGTAATAAACTCCAAACAAAATTGATTGATTGATTGATTGATTGATTGATTGATTGATTGATTGATTGATTGATTGATTGATTGATTGATTGATTGATTGATTGATTGATTGATTGATTGATTGATTGATAATAGACGAGGAGTTTCTTGGCTCTTTACGTAATCAATGCAGCTTAAGAGACGGGTAGCAATATCGCCAGATCCGACTGATAGCAGTCAAATGGGTCAGCGTAAAATATATTTTTGTGGCTAAAAATAAAGCCCCACTGCTTCAACGTGTACAGAATGGTCTGAGTTGTAGACATGGTTTACGGCACGTTAAGGTAACCATCACTAGCTAGCCGAGCCAAGACATTGCTAGTGAGCTCGATACGTAACTTGCGTAGGTCAGCTCAAAAAGAATTAATTTCGTTATGCAAGCGTGTGCAAGGCTCTTACTTGTGTCATCAGCCTTCACGACGAGTGACGTGGGTTGTGCTCCGCGTGCTTCTTGTCGAAGTGGCGATCTTTGTGCTTCCAGTATCGTTGGGAGTCCCGACTTTTTTTCAGGCAACCGCTCGGGGACTTCCCATTTACCGACTGCTCGCTGAAGTAAGTTGTTTATCAGGTGACCGACGCGTGTTGGAATGTCGGCAGTTGCAGTTGCCTTGGAGATGGCACCGGCCGGCGAAGCGTGGGGTTCCTTTGGTGCGCTCGTAGGAGACTTCACCTTTGGTTTCGGAAGTACAGACGGCTTTCGTTGATTTTCTAGGGCTGCACCGAGCCTGTCGGAAGCCGCGTTGGCGCAAGTTGTCAAGGGACGTTCCCCTGCATTAACAGTCAGCGCTGCTGGCGTGGCCACAAAGATTTTGGGGCTTGCGATGCCTTCCTTAATAGCGGTAGCACCACTTGCTATCTGTGGCTTGCTCGAAGCCGCTTCCTTCAGCGTTTTCACGCCGTCTTCGCCAGTTTTGTGGGCGGTTTTAGCAGCCGGCATGTTCGCCACGATAATTCGCTTTGCGATGCCATCTTTCAAAGCGGCAGTACCATCTGCGATGCGTGGCCTCGCTTCCTTTGGCGTTGCCACGTTTCCTCGCTCAACTTGCTTGGCAGCTGTGGCAGCTGACTTGCTGTCTTTCGCTGTCATTGGCTTCAGCGGAAGTGGACTTGGAAAACGCGTTGAACTTGGCCCAGTGATTTGGCGATCCTTATGTCTGCTGAGATAAGGCCCTTTGTCACTGGTCGCTGCGTTTTGCACTGGTACAGGCCCTGTTGGAATGGCAGCGGAATTAAGAGCAGGCAGGGGCCTCTTTGTGACGACATTGTCCACCTGTTGCTTTCCTGGTTTCGCCTTTCGCGCTTCATCTGCCGTGGCTTTAACGAGGTTAGGAACAGCCATGGGTGCAGCGCCCGCAGCGACGAGATGTCTGGATAGAGTTTGTGCCGGCGGCTCTGGCACATCAGACCGTTGGTGTTCGTGCTGTTCTTGCTGGTGTAAATGCTGATGGCGTCGGCACGAATGACGTCGATGCATAACCTATAGCACAAGGCAATAAGGTTCCATCAGTTTTGTTTCTGGGTGTGAACAGCTGCGAAGTGCTTAATTCATTGTACGTTAACACACACACAGTATTCTTTGAACTTCATCAACGCAAAAGGCTTCTGCAGACCTCATTTAGTCTTTAGGGTCATTGCAATGACTTCAGCCTACTATCCAGTATCACTCCGGCAATCAAACAATCGTGCAATTGATCCTTCCTGGTACCCGTCATAGAAGTTCAGGGGCTAAGGTGTTGGGTTAGTAAGCTCAAGGGCGTGGGTTCATTTCTTGGCTATGGCGGCCACGTTTAGGCGAAGGCGGAGTGCCAGACAGCCGCATATACTCTGAGTTTCAGCTCTCATTAATAAACCGCAGGTGGACAAAATGTCTCGTTAGTACGCCGTGTCTCGTAATCACACCGCTTGTAAAACCCCAGCTTATACATTAGTATGGTGAGCTAGTATAGGATCACGATTGGGACAGTGTGGATAACGGGAAGGAGGGAAAAAATGAGGACAAAATGATATTTTTTTTTTGGTTCCTGTACCAGCACTGTTCTATCCCCTCTACATTGGTCAGAGTCGGAGTGCACCTTATCGTAGTAGTAGGTATGAGAAGATTCGCAGCGAGGTTTATTAAATGCGTTGCGTTTCTTTGAGTACTGAAAGCATGTTTGGTTTCTATCTATCTATCTATCTATCTATCTATCTATCTATCTATCTATCTATCTATCTATCTATATCTATCTATCTATCTATCTATCTATCTATCTATCTATCTATCTAGCCACTGACGTCTGGGTGCTCTCGTGACCACCCCTTTAACTTGGCGTGAACCAAAATTAGCATGGCAGGGCTTGACTTAGCGTCGTTTCATAACGTGTCGTTCAATAAAAGAAAACTACAAGGTCACCGTCCTTCCACATGCTTCGCAAGACATCGATTCCCAAGGTAGGTGTGATCTGCGGACTTTTTATTTAAAAACAGTTCCCTTTTAGCTACTGTGGTGAAGAATTCATGATTGAACTGCCCCAAGGAAACGTTTTTCCAATACATTTATTTGGTTTGCGAAGAAATGTCTCGAATGTCATGTATTTTTGTAATAAATGATTACAGCCTCGTTCCCGGCTGCTTGATAAAGGTTCAAAGCTGTAACGTAACATACAATTGGTGTCAAAGCATCGTTAGTAGTGCTTTGCGTCTACTTGCTTCACGTCTGCACATCCGTTGCGACCAGTATGGGACGGACCTGCCTTTGTTGATGAGCCATCAGCATGACGGCGTTCAAAGTAGCGTCAACATGAATACATGTACAGTAAACACCAAAGTGCTCACCTTAAAGGCAGTAGAAATGTCGATCACACTTGTTTGGACTTTCAATGATATTCGAACAAACAGCTTGTCTTGTCTTGTCTTGTCTTGTCTTGTCTCCTAGGAGATTTTGGCTCATACCCACATGGGGGATTGGCCACACTGTACCTCATGATAGATAATTTTTATAACGCTTGCTAAAAAAATAAAGAGAAATTAGATAGAAACAATAATAATGTTCCTTTGAAAAAAAAAACGTGATAAAATTGTAGAAGAATACGATAAAACAGAATATATAAAACGAATTAACAAGAATGAGGAAGGGGAAGAAAGAATTGGATATATCTGGCAGTACCACTAGCAGCGTATCCTTCCGGTTGCCTGAATGAATTTATGTAGCGCTGACAGAATAGCACTGTGGCCCACACCCAACTGACTGGCTCCAAACGATAATACGGTGGATGTATTGACTGGCAATCCGAGCATACCAATCGGTCTTTCAAGAATTATTCGGCGCAGTGAGGCGAAGCGGCGGCATGTGAGAAGAAAGTGATCTATTGTTTCCGGTTCATTGCAAACTACACATAGGTTAGTTAATGAAAATCCTGATTTGTTGAGATAAAAATTTAACAGAGGAATTCTACAGCGAAAGCTTGTGAGGGTCACCTCACATTGACGGGAAAGGCATTTTGCGGTGTTCCATGTGAATTGCAAGTGCCGAAATTCTTCAGATTGTAGAAGCGACGTTTCGTTCATTTTTAAGATTAACAGGCGTTTGAATCGTTCGGCAGTAATAAAAGGAAACTGTGGAGCTACTGGCACCACAGGGAAATTTAAAGATGCCGAAGCGAGCGAATCAGCAATTTCATTTAGTTCAATTCCAGCATGCCCGGGGACCCAAATAAACCGAACTTCTGATAGGCTATGCGGTACGAGAGACCAAAATATCCTGAGAAGAGGAGACTTCTTTGCGGACGTTAGATGTGTACATACAGACAAAGAATCCGAAATAATAATAGCTTTTGATTGCTGATAATTTAGTTTTCGAAGAGCCAATGTAATAGCCAGGAATTCTGCGAGATAAATTGGTGTGAAGTCAGGCAATCGGAGCGCAAAAGACCAATTAAGCTGATGAGAAAAAATACCTACTCCAGCCTTCTGAAGATTTTGCGTTGCGTCCGTCGAAATTACTACGTATTTAGGAAAATGACTTAGATGGTCTTGAAGGAGGCCCTCCAGAACATGCTTTGGAAGTAACTTGGCATTTTTTGGAAAAATATCATCGAAAATTAAGTCAACTGGCACCGAGCATTGGGTTTGGGGAGTTAAATGCCGGAGGGAAACGTTAAGATTTGATAACAGAGACTCGACGAAAATGACTTGGGGTCTTTGATAACGAGACCACGGGCGCTGAAAGAAAGAAACTGGATGTTTGATGAACACTGTCTGAGAACAGAAGAGGGGTGCATCGTAAAGTTTTAAAAATGTTTGCACAGTAAGCTGTCGAAATCTAGCATCAAGTGGAATAATTCTAGCTTCCAAATAAAGCACGCTATTCGCTACACACCTAGGTAGTCCGAGACACAGCCGCAGAGCTTGCCTTTCTAACAATATAAGTGGTCTTAATTTGTACTCAGCACTTCCAGAAAACAGAACGCAGCCAAACTCCAGAATTGGGCGTACGTAAAGTTTGTATATCATAAGTAACGTATCCCTGCGCATCCCTGAATTCTTATTGCAAAACCGGCGGAGCAATCCTACGGCGCTTTCTGCTTTACGGGTGTTTGATTCTATTTGTTGGTGCCAATTTAAATTGTCCACGTAAATAATACCAAGATATTTTAGCGCTGTTACTTGTGGAATCGGATCATTTCGATAATGCAGTGAAAGAAATACGGGAACGGATAGAGGGAATACAAGCAGAGCACATTTACTAACATTAAGTGAAAAAGACAGCCCGCCAAGCCATACCTCAAGCTCACTCAAATATGACTGCAAGATTTGATATAAACTATTGATATCTCGGGATGACGAGAAAAAAGCAATATCATCGGCGTAGACATAAAGAGGAACATTTTTATGAACGGGAATAGATGATAATAATATATTAAATAAAAGAGGTGACAGGACTGATCCTTGCGGAACACCTCTTGTTTGCTTATATGAGGCAGAAGTAATTCCCTCGTGGCAACAAAAGAATTGTCTCTCAATGAGAAACTCCTGAACCCAAGATATAATGTACTTGGGAACCTCACAGTCCACTAATCTTGAAATTAATGTACTGTATTCCACACTATCGTAGGCTTTTGCGATATCTAACGTGACTAATGCAGAAAGCTCACCAGATACTTTTGCAAGGCGGATTCGGCTTTCCAAATCAACATGAGCCGACCATATAGAGCACCCCTGTCTAAATCCTACTTGCCTTGGTGAAAGAATGTCCTGACGAGCGATGAATTCACTGAGCCTTCTATGAAGAATTCTTTCAATTATTTTAATTAGGTTTGAAGTAAGCGAAATTGGCCGAATGTTATCCAGGACATATCCGAGGCTTGGATTTTTTCGCAGCAACACAACTTTAGCAACTTTCCATGCGCTTGGAATCCATGTGTGCTGTAAGGAGCAGTTAACAATATTCAAAAGCTCCTCGGGATGGGAATTAAATATCAATTTAATCATAGAGTTTGTAATCTGGTCTGGACCGGGAGCTGCTTGCTTTACAGTTAGTATCACATCTGCCAGTTCAGCCATAGTGACTTCCCGAAAGTCCGAGGTTGCGCTTTTGAATGTCACAGGTCTCAAGCATGACGAAGCGAAACGCGCTTCAAGTCCTTTCGCGATGCCCTCTAACAAATCTGTTGTCTCTTTAGGAGACAGCACTACTGAATGCGAATATGCTGGTACCTTCGTCGATTTTTTGTTCCGTAGAAACCTGTACAGGGCAGATCTTTTATCGGGTTTTGATAAACGCGAATGTAAGTCAGAATTGTGTTTATCTTTAGCTATTGCAACTGTACGTTTAAACAGCGCTGCGTGGAACTTATAGTCAACCCAATTTTTTGGAGTATGGTTGTGGCGTAAACGTTTCCAAGCAGCTTTACGTCGCCTATACGCAAGCGTACAATCTTCATTCCACCAAGCTGAATTTGACGGTGTGCTGCCGTACTTAACAGAAAACTCTGCCGGCTGGATAGAGTCACTTAGACACGCTACGACTGAAGCAGCTCGTTGCTGTCCGACGCGTCCTCTCAATGACGAGAGCGCGGAGTTTAAAACAGTTTTATAAATTTTATAGTTGGTGAACCGTTGTTGCTGGATAGCAGAGGTAAGTTGTGGTAGCATTATTTCATAGGTAATTGGTACATGATCACTACTCGTCCCATTATCAAACGTTTCCCACGATGAAATCATAAACTGGCCACAAGAAAATGTTAGGTCTAATGTTGATGAGCTTATCCCGCGTAGAAAGGTAACTTGTCCAGAGTTATGGCAGCGAAAATTATTATCCTGCAACCAATTCCACAATCTTTTGCCACAGCTATCTGTTTTAAGCCCCCAAGAGGTGTGATGCGAGTTAAAATCCCCAGCCAATAAAATTGAATTTGACGAAGAATTCTTGATAACACAGTCTAGGTGATCAGTGCGTCTTACTCCATTAGGAAAGTACGCATTAATCACTGTAATCCTGTTGGAGTTAGGTAACAAACAATCTAATCCTAACAATTCACAATCCGGACAAATATGTTCAAAATTTACAGAAACGTGATGACACATTTTTGAAGATATTAGAACCAATAATCCACCTCCTCTACCTGGCCGATCCAGTCTAAATGTTCGAAAATATTTCAGAGTAAATGTTTGGTTTACTGAAAGCCAAGACTCTTGAAGTAAAATTATACTAGGATTTGTTTGCTGTATGAGATAAATAAGATCTATGTAAGCGGAAGATACGGAGCGACAATTCCACTGAAGAACTTTTACAGGCGCTATGATGAACTTAATATAGTTGACTCTACTGCAGAACGCAAAACGTCCTGCTCATTGTTGGTATCAGTAATAACTTTTTTTGGTTTCGACATTGGCAAATTGGTTGGAGACAATGGAGCATTGCGTCGTTTATGAGTGATATTACCAAGCCTCATGTCACCAAACGACCCACTGGGCCCCACAGGGGTAGGCGACTGAGTGCTGACGAGCGTTTCAGGGTTAACATCTTCTTGACGGCGATTATTTTGTTCATTGTCGAGGTGCTCAGCTTCACCCTGGACCGTGACAGTGTGTGCAGCGAAGGAGGGAATAAGGCTGTTTAACCTGGCGGCGAGCATCTCGGTCAGACCTTCAGCAAAGGTGTTGAAAAGCCGTTCCATAATCATCGGCATGGCCTTATCTATCGCTGCCGACACTGCGGAAGCGACCGTCGCTTCAATTGACCCACACTGGCGTGACGTAGCAGCAGCGTACCCCACTTCGCGCTCTTTAATTAAAGAAGTTGCCTCAGACCGAGAACAACGGCGTTTCTCCATTATGTCTAGAATTTGTGTTTCACGTTCTCGAGCAGGGCAGCTATTGTCCGTGGCTGTGTGTGCTCCATCACATAGGCAACACCTGCAGTTGTCTTCCTGACAATTTGATGCGGCATGTGCCCCACCGCAATTCGCACATCTCAATGAGGACCTGCAAGCATTAGCGCTATGTCCAAATCGCCAGCAGTTACGGCATTGCAGTGGGCGAGGTGTCAATGCCTCTACACGGAATAGATAAGGCCAGGCCTTCAGCTCAGAGGGGCGTCTGAGACCAGCAAAGGTAACGATGACGCTTTCAGTAGGGACTCGCGTATCACCTACAGGTCTGGTGCATCTGTAGACAGATGTCACGCCAGCCGGAGAGACCATCTTTAAGAATGCTTCAGGACTAATGTTAGTTGGAACACCACGAACAATGCCCTTCACGCAAGCAAGATGAGGGGGGATAAAAGCGCGAACAGCAATGAACGCAAATCTCGTGGCGGCCAGTAAGTCTGTTAAGCATTGAATATTTGAAGATCTGCATAGCATGCCAGTCTTGCCGAAACGCCTCACCTCCGAGATGTCCAGAAAATGACCGCTTATGTTGCGAAGTTCTTCTTGGAACACCTCCGTTTCACTCAACCGAATGGTTCCGCCATCAGTGGGCACAAGCGCGACAGGCAAACTGCTTACGCCGTTCTTGAAGAAACACTCCAGTGGTACCGATTCAGCAGGGCGACTGGCCGACCAGGGCGAGCCCTGGCCGGGGCCGGAGACCGGCATTGATGGCTCCTGAAAAATCAGCAAAAAGAAATTCTACCGCTAATAAAGAACCAAAGGCGATGAGTGTGGCCAATCCCCTCCCACAGGCCGTGCAATAGAAAGCGCCAACTACTGCAGGAACGATCGCCTTCTTCGCTCAGGCTCGATCAAGCTGCTCCAAAGTCTTCTTGTATCTCGTCCCGTTTACCATCGCAACCAGTCTTCTTCAGGTACGAAACTACTTCTTTCTTAACAACAGTAGAGCGCGTGCTGCGTAATTTAGCCAGACTTCGTAGAATGTGCTGCAAACGCTATTTCAATGTCGCTGCCCCATATTTTTGTTTCTGATGATGAATTTTTTCAAGTATCATTTAAATGGGTAAGGACCCGGAGCAGCCCGCCACAAAAGGATTATGTAAGGAGTAAACGTGTCGTTTCTTCTCGGCTTTGTGGAGTGGGCCCTTCGGTCAGCCCGCATGCATATGAAATTTATAAATTGAAATTTGGTTGTCGCCCAACAGAAAAACTGGGGGAACCATTATGTTTCATCTTTAAGAGTTGAATGCAATAGCGATACTCTGTACCTAAAGCGCGAAATTGAACCATATAGTGCATACTTTTATGGCATGTTACTCGAAAAGTTTAAAGTGTGGATTACTACAACGTAATCATTAAAAACGAAAGCGGCTTGTGTGAGTGAAGATTTCACGTATGGCTGCATTCTGTGTAATGGGCAGCATGTTTGAAACCACGGGCACTTATTCCCATGAAATCTTTTCCAACTTGCTATGCACCCACTGCGTGAATACACTCAGTTACGTGTGCCTTTTGTAATGAGTCGCCGGCTTTAAACCACAAAGTCATTATGATAATTACATGTTGTGACGCCCGATGGCAATGTTCGCTTGTATCGCGCAGTATACTGCAATATTCCATGTTTTATTGCGTGACCTATATGCAGTATGCGTGTAAGATGGACACGTGGGCGCGTTGTAGAGTCCCTGCTTGCCACGCAGACAGCCTGTGTTCAATCCTCACTCAAGTTCGGAAATGTTATTCCTTTTATTTGTATATTTCTCGATTTTTCGGTCACGCAGAAGATGATCTTTCGCTCAGAAGCAACGACGCCGAGGCCAGAATTTCAGCGAAACGAGTTCCTTAACGCTATCGCGTTAACATTTGGCTTTCTTGCCATCACCAGGCATATGACTAAAGTTTTCTCATCACAAGTCGTGCTACTTTCCTGATATTTTCCTTTTGTTCTCATTCTGTTCAGGCCATTTGGTCATACGCCCGTAGTGGGTGTCATTGTCTGTAAAGTAACCAAGCAAACGACCCAAGTTTAAGATGAAAACCATGGCGCTCTAGGCGTGAGCCATACACAAAAATACTTTCTTGTTGCAAAAAATGAGAAATTATTCTGTTTTCTGATATTTAAATTGTTTTCATTTCTGAGCTACCCGTGCCTCAGGATGGGTGTGAGCCAGTAGTCTGGGATCTACATATAGGGCCTCATCACCATCATTGTCATGATCATCATTATCTGTTGTGAGCGCCAATAGCCCAAAGATCCCGCATATTAACAACGACAAGTCTACCAAGGGGACATACACAACGCCGGAAAGCATGCATGGAAACCTCCGGCACATTCAGCGGCTAGTGCTGATGGCAACTTTTTGACATTGCAACAGAAGGTGACAAAAGCTCTGTTGAAATTTCTACGCGACACGGAATTGAACAAGCGGCTGTAACAGCAATGTCACACACCGCGAAAGACAAGACTGGACAATGACTGAGTGTTCGCGTGTGCTGCCGAATGTGCTGTGTTCATCTCTCTTCCCTCTCTCCTCTCTATATTTCGTCTCCCCCCTGCCCCTCCCATGCGCAGGGTAGCAAACCAGCTTCCTATAGGCTGTTTACCTCCCTGCCGTTCTTTTCCTCCTATTTTCCTTCCTTTCAGCGGCTCGTGCTCCTTGCTATATGCACATGTAGCCGGTTGCTTCCTGTTTATGACTGCCACAGCTGCTTCCCCTTTCTTATGACATGTCTCGCATGGCTGGTTGCATGTTTTGTCAAACTGTTCAAGCACGCGGTGCGGCATCATTCAACAACCTTGATCGCTTTTTATGCACAAGGCCCGCACTTTAGCGAGGGAGGATATAGGGAGACTTCCCACATCGTTTAGTTCTGCAGAAAGGCAAGTTGTGATGGTAATCGTGCTCAGTATGTTTACACTGATGACCATTATCTAAAATATGCTTTCACAAAGGACATGTGAAAGTATTTTCTCTTTTTTCATTTTTTATGCAGGCCAGCGTGGCACGCTCATCTTGTCTTTCACGTTAATTTCTCTGATTGTTCCAAACGTGTGCCAACGCATCTATGAAAGTACAGGCAGCTAGGCAAGTGGCGTAGTACAGTAAATATTCGTAAATACTGCACTCGTTAATCTCATCACA
>WOVY01009590.1:85000-145000 GCA_013436015.1 Rhipicephalus annulatus
TGATTCTAAGTGCGGCTTCAGTGAGACGGTGGAGTGTTCAGCGGGCCGTGAACACCGCGCCGACCAGGGAAGGTGAAAAATCCAAGAATTGAGCAGTAGAAAGCTCCGTGAGGTCGAGCCATGTCCATCGTCATTTCTCGATCACGATGGCGCTAATGACGATGAAGAATATGCGCGTTCCAAGCCACACATCCTCTTTCTATCGTCACGGCACAGCACATGCAAGGTACCCACTATCACGATGACGATTAAGCACCCACTCTGCCGCTATGTCATTCATCATTCTGCTGATAAGCGAGGTACCCGCTATGCATATGTAAAGCATTATGTTTACTATGTGCTGTGGCTGATGATGATGAATAAGCGCGTTCCAGACAACCTATTCTTCTTCTGCCATGGATGAAAACGCGTATCTAGTGCGGCACGGAAACGTTGGTAAGCTGACCCACAGTTGAGAGCTCGCAAAGCTGAAACGAGACGGCAGCAAGAGCGTGGGAAGTGGCTGCAAAACGCATGGAGCATCGCTACCTGAGGTGTGTGGCACCGCAGCACGGTTTAGTTTCCGGCACAACCACTTGCGGTTCCACAACAATGTGACGAAGATTGCAAGCATCAAGAACGAAAATTCTCGAGCCAACGCCATTGCTGAGCTGCAGCGAGTTTGCCGTCGATGATACAAAATACAAGCCCCTTCACACTGTGTCGTGACTTTATTGAAGTGTCATGAGCGATGACTGGCTTGTGCAGCATATTACATCACAATATGCTCTAATATACATTTTATATGAATATAAACAACCAACAACAAGCAGGGGGACGCGCATAAACATCGTATTTGCATAAAATGTCCATGGGATGTGGATCGACTTTGCACATTCCATCCAATCCAATAATCCTTAACTCTTCGTTTCAGCGATTTTTGAGGCAGCCATAATGAAGGGAAAACGAACTCCACACCCACTTACCATATACGACCAATAAAACAACATTGTATATACTGTACACACGTGTTGTCGCTCATTTGCATATTCGGGTGGGCAAAGCACGGTGGATTCACGGTTACCAGAATGATCCCACGGAGCTTCGCCGAATCATCATCATTCACTTCGTGGATATGCTGTGATTGTTTTTTTTTTTCAAAAAAGGGGTCACTAGGGCTGTTCAATATTTTCCGTGATTATACGAGCCCCAGATTAGACCTTTTGTGTTGACAGAATGCATAACATTGACGAAGATTTTTCCATAATTAAGATATTACTCTCAACTGAGAAAAACTAAGCTGATATGTCGGAACCCGCAGTCACATGTCATTTATTTTTTTTATTTTTAGAGGGAGTCACAAAGGAGCCAATTTGGCGTAATGTAGCCACCAACGTCAACCCTCGCCACAGACGAATTCAAGTACACTCAGCTCCCCCCCCCCCCACCAAAAAAAAAGAACATCCGAGTTCATAGCAATTCCATATAATATTTACGTCATGCGTGTGGCGTATAAACAATATTTCTGGTTCTCGTTATCACAACATTCATAAATACAGTGTACCTTTAACCAATGTCTAGTTAAAGGTTGTTGACATCTGTTCAATAAAAAGTCGTCCTCGCATATCGTGGGTTCAAGAAATCCATTGAGCCCACACACGCTCACTTGATGCTCGATTACGTCGAAGCAGCCTGAAACGCACAAAAATATCGTGTTTAGAAAAAAGTTAGTAGTATATATATTGATGATAAACCGTCATTTACTAAAACTTCACCGTAAACGGTGGCAATGATGGTAAAAGCTCAAGCACAAAGGCAAATGTTATATTGCTGAAGTCGGACCGATTATTGAATTTCGGCTCCCTTGGTTCACGCATGCATCTTCTAAACGCACTTACACTAAGGCATGCTTCAATACAAAGTGCTGAACACTTGGTAATGCATTACGTTAAAAAATTGGGGGACCAGACCTCCTTTAGGACATAACAATCCACCGAAACAGCGGATTAAGTTACTTCGACACTCTCAGTCGATCACACTGCCCTCCCACAACCTACGTTTTGGCAACTAAGGTGGTGTTGCAAAACCGCCTTCGACCAAGGTAAGATGCCATGTGATGACGTCATTACGTGACGCTCACGATGACGCCTTGATGACGTCCCAAAATTTTGTGACGTTTGACGTCTTTGCGATGTAACACGATCATGTCCCCATATGACGCCATTAATGACGTAGTGCACTTGGATGGTTGTACCACTTCATTCGCGTTCCGTACTTCGCTTAAGGAGCTGCTCAACGAGAAATCAACTCTGAATTCAAAATATCGTTACGCTGTGCACGCTAGTTCTTCAGTTTGTTTATAACTAAGTATTACGGTTATTTCAACTTGTTTTTCGTCAGCGTGCTTTCACACCTTAGCTAGTTGATCTCAGCACTAGATTCAGTGATCTCCGGGCCACTTTTTAATTACGGAGCGCTAAGAATGCGCGCGATCCACGCGAGAAATGTACGCCGTAAATGCAGTATACTGAGCTTTGTTGTAAGACCCGCTGAACAGAAAACGTTGTAGATTTCTTGCCACGGACATAATTTTCTTTAGTTTGTGTTTTGCCGCTTCTCGCGTATTCCGCGGAAGTACATACTGGCGCGATACACATAATGTTCTTATCCGATGACTTCTTCGGGCATTGCAAGTACACAGATTTTTGAAAGATACACCTCACCGAAGATAAGCTCGGCAAGGTGCAGCACTCACGTATTGAAGCGGGTCAATTTAGGGTTAAGTAACGCACATACGTTAGTTTCCACCGCCTTCACTTCAAGTGATATCAGCGGAAATTTGACTCGAACGCCTATAGATACATCGACCACGAACCACTAACTAGCCCAGTCGTCCAATTGGATCAGCCAACATAACCTTTAGATACCAGAGCCTTCGCGTTATGAGGCCTGGTTACCTCGATAAATTGCGCGTACCAACTGCTATACTCAAAATCTCATGTCTCGTTTGAATCTGCGAGTACTGTGCCTTTGAACAATATAGCTAATGTGAAAAGGATATTAAAAACGCGAGGAGACGCAAAACAACACAGTGACGTACCGTAAAAATTTCCATCGGCCGTTGCACGCTCTCCCTTAAGGGTCCTAGCCTTCGGGAGACCCGGGTTGTTCGTGGGCGTCAGCACGGCACAGCAGCGAATAAATAGGAGCACACCGCTCAGGAAGAGCACGCCGAGAATCGCGACCAGCCACGTGTAACGCTGTGCGAATCAACAAATTACGCAGCTAAGTCAATATTCTAAAAGAGATTATAATTTTTTTCCCGTTATGGCAAGCTAGGTGATAAAGGCAGAATGATAGAGACATGTGTGCTTCTATTTAGGCGTTGAGGAACCCCGAGAGGCTGAAATTAATCGGAAGCCTGTCACAAGCGCCTCGTGATCGTATCGTGTTTTTCGCAAGTAAGATCCAGAAATAACCCCCCCGTATTCACGAACGCTTCTCGACCCCACTTTCACCCTTCACTCGACAGAGTGGAGCACTGCGCCACAGCTCGTCTCAAAATGACGCTGCGCTGCTCAAGAATCGCAGAAGATTCAACGCTGATATGCAGTGACTTTCCGTGCCTAGAGATGGCGCTCCCATCGGCTTTCTTAAGTGAAGGTGAAGCGTTGAGTGAAGGGACGTTCTAGAATACGAGGGTAAGACACTCGCTCACCCACCGCGCTAAGCTCACCTTGAACCACTCCCGCAGCCTGTTGGGCACGAGCAACTGTTCGAGGCGCGCCAGCGGTCCGTCTTCGTCGACGGTGCGACAGCGGTGAAAGACGTCGCAGTATCCGCGGTTCTGGTTGCACGCAGCTCCGCGCTCGCGTTTTCGTCCGCAAAGCGACGACAGCGCGGGCTCGTTGCAGGTGCCCACACAGTGTCCGTCAGTGCCTGCGACGCCGAGAAATTTCACCCACAGTGTCCTTACGAGAACGTTCAATCTCCTGCGATTGAACGATTGACGACGCAGCGAGCAATGGAAAGAAAAATGGTCGGTGTAACCTTAAGAGACAAGAAGAGAGCAGAGTGGGTTAGGGAACAAACGGGGGTTAAGGATATCATAGTTGAAATCAAGAAGAGGAAATGGACATGGGCCGGGCACGTACAACGTACGCAGGATAACCGATGGTCGTTAAGGGTAACTAACTGGATTCCCAGAGAAGGCAAGGTGGTTAGCGGGAGACAGAAGGTTAGGTGGTCAGATGAGATTAAGAAGTTTGCGGGTATAAATTGGCAGCAGCAAGCACAGGACCAGGTTGACTGGCGGAACGTGGGAGAGGCCTTTGTCCTGCAGTGGACGTAGTCATGATGATGATGATGATGATGATGATGATGATTGAACAATGGAACAGCGGACGATATCATTCACTCATTGTAAATGTGGTGACCGATAGGAATATTTTTCTTTTCGATGGAGGCGGATGTGTTGTAAGCCCATGTGCTCAGATTTGCCAGGGTGCACGTTAAAGAACCCCAGGTGATCGAAATTTCCGGAGCCCTCCACTACGGCGTCTCTCACAATCCTATGGTGGTTTTGGATCGTTAAATCCTACATATCAATCAAATCAATCAATTCATAGGAATTTCATCCAAAAGTACAACGTTCCCCAGCCATTGTTCGCCACACTTTTCTTCTTTTGAACACCGGAAGCAATCTCTAAATCTGACAGTTTTGCGCAGGCGCTGAAGCATGCGTGGCTGCTTTTCATCAGCCGCACGACCACTTTGCTTCGGGGGCGATGTATCCACAAGTGACGTTGCACCGCTGTTGATAGATAGGCGATTTGGGGCTGGTTCACACCGGCTGCGCCAGCGCTGAAGTGCGCAAAGCTTCATTGCATTGACCTCAAAAATAAGCCCGGGTGAACAGTCAGCAAGTTCATCCAACTGAAATATTCACCTATCAGAAGTTCGTTTAACTGTAAGAGTTTTGCGTAGAATGCATAAGAGAACCACAGGGGACATTCTGAAGGTTTGTCTTGCTGAAATCTTCGTTATATCGACGTTCGTTCAAGCGATAGTTCGCTGTACTTGGCTAACGTCGTAACAACGTACCATTCTTCTTCTCCCGTCTAGGCACGTACAATACCCCGGGACGGCTTTATGCTCTCTCATAATAGACTACCTATTACTCTAAATCGTTACCCACTTTTTCTAAACACGCACTTGGCTCTTACGTTATAGTATTTGGCCAGCGTACTTAGCCTAATTCCGTAATACTAGGTTGAAGTTGGCTATAACGTCGTAGCCCCTAGCTAAAACCGAGCAACGACATTGAAGAAGCCGAGAAATGACTCTCATCACCTAGCTAAGGCCTTAAAACAACCCGGAAGCAAGAATCTTGCAGACTCGCTATTTCAAGGCTTGCACGGTTGAATGTTAGCGCCAGCCTCGCCAACATCTCGCAAATGCTCTTCTGGGGCAGCTAAGGTTTTGAGTTTGAGTTTATTGCCCACAACAAGTACAGACCATACATGTACAGTATGGTCCACTGTTACAAGGAACACTCGAACGCACACCATCAATATTCCTGGCTCTCTAAGAGCAAGTGGACTAAGAAACAATCTTCATGCAAATCAATAGTCTGTCAAGACGAGTCGGAACTTTTAACCACCAGTAGCCTTATGCATATCTTAACCGCTATGATTACGTGAGAGAGCGAAATTTAGCGATAGTTAGGAAGCATAGTATACGTTCATCCATTCATTCATTCATTTATTCATTCATTTATACTGCAGCCTGATAGGACTACAACAAGGGCAGATGTATATGTAAGACAACTGTGATATGCAAATACAGCAGCATAAATATTTAAAAAATGTAAACTAGCTTTACATGAGCAATAACACTTCAAATACATAAAATGAGAAAAACAACTCAGGACAGCATTTTGTACTAAAAGGATTACACACAGCGAAACTGGCAATAAACAGCAGGTGTTAAGGTGCAGTACGTGTTAGCGAAATAGCGTCTTTTTTTTCCCTCAGTCGAACGCCCAACTGCTCTTCTTCAGCTGATAATTGTTTAATATTTTTGGCAGGCTATTTTTAACGCCGTTAAGGGCATATTTGGTGCTTGATCGTGGAACCTGTTTGTGTTCGTGATGATGGATGGAAAACCACGAGATATCGAGCGGCAAGTTGTAAACAGCCAGTGGTGTTGTATCATGCTCATCTATTTCTTATTTCATGGATGACAACTTGTTCTTTCACAAGGTAGTAAGGTTCACTATGTTGAACTTGTGGAATATATCGGAAGTGTGGGCATTGTATTGTGCGCTAGCAACAGTTCGTACTGCATTCTTGTGTATTATGACAAGCCTACTAATTGAACTCCTGGCTCCATACTTCAAAGCATGTAACAATACTGCAACTGAGATGACGATCCTACTAGTTTAATGATAATTGAATGAGTAATTGAGATGACAAGCCTTCGAATTGAATTCCTGGCACCCTACTTCAAACCATGTGACAGTATTGTGAATGAGACGGCAAGTGTGTTAGAGCATTAGCTTCTGCGGGAAAGAACAGAAGCTGTGAACATTTTCAGTATACCTAATACCTTAAACACAAGCACGTATCCAGAATTTTTTTTTTTGGGGGGGGGGGGGCACTCTTTGAAAATAGCCTTTTTTCGCTCTCTATGCCATGGCGAAAAAAAACAAACTTTGGGGGAAGGGGCGTCCTTGTTGTTCCACCCCCTGGCTACGCCCCTACTTGGTTTAGTTTGCATATTCCCTGCGTGAAAAGTCCACTAAAAAGACAATGTTTTTTGCTGTACGTGAACAGTATGGCTCAACCAGTTGAGAATCGGGCATCGCTTGAATTCGCTTTAGTGCGCTTAACAGTTAACGGTGAAATTAGAAGAACTGGCCACTGACCGGCGCGCATGCAATCCACGAGGCACATGTCGGCGGGACTGAGTGACGAGCCAGCGCTGCTGCTGCGTTGACAGTCGTCGTAGCCGTACTTTTGGCAGATGGAGCCCTCACAACGGCCCGACAGGCACACCTGCGTGCCGCGATTGCACTCGGACAGGTTGGCCTTGTGCCGCGGTTCGGGGCACAGCGCTGCCACACCGGTGATCATCCTTTGTCAAGGACATACGCCAACCGGAGCAACCACTATCCTCTTTTTTTATTATTATGATAAGCTGAAAATGTCTGCTGTCATAACATCGCAAATCTTTATCTGTCCCGAAAGTAACTGTATGAAGTCACCCATGCACCCTTAATTCCTTCATGGTCATAGACATTACCCGCTTCTTCGAAACACTTCCTTTATCTTTTTCTTTTGACAGTGCACAGTTTCATACTGAAAAACGATTACACAAGTGACTGCAGACCACAGCTGCGAGATCAGGACAGGTGATGTTGCGATTCCTGAACCTGCCATTGGTTACAGTGTCAGGCACATTGCGCTTACCAAAACAGGAATGGCCGGCAGAAAGCAATCAATTTTAAATGCCGCATTTCTTAAGGTATAGTTCGTTTCCGCGAAAACTGAGATGAAGAACTCAGCTTTTCCAAACGCAGCGCAAAAAAGCACATCAAGAACAGCTGGTAATTATCCGTAGGCATGGTAAGGCACGATGACTTTGTTGTAAAGTGGCGTATAAGATGTCATCAAACAGGCTAGATGTAGGGTGGGTTTTTTTTGCCGACCACCCATGTTCTGAAAAATTGAATGTGCTTGGCCTTCTCACCATCAGTGTGCTCGAGAACAGCAGCGCATTGTGTCGCGATGTTGCCACTACGGCTGCCAACTATAATTGTAAACAGGGTCTGTTTGGACTGTGAAGTCGTGAGCAATATTGCCGCGACATAGTGCCTGCATTCAAACAACGCGCCCATCACCGCGCGCACAGGGACATACACGCGCGCCGTCTAGTGTTGCGCAGAGACGACGATGATAGCACGAGAACCCAGCTGGCCCCTGCTGATGCGCGCCACGCGCTTGGGACTCTTCTTGAAGAAGCAGAAGAAGAAGACATCTTTGGCGTTCTGCTGTAACGTGCTACGACCATGGTCCCTTTGAGTTGTGGGCACAGGTTCGCCGTTTAATAAATACGTTTTATTATACCCCGAGTCCTTCAACATTGTTACAATATAAGAGGAATTGTCCTTCAAAGGTCCTAGCGGTTAAAAGCTGTAGGAAACCACAATGTCCAAGCAGAAAGGCACCTCTTACAATTCGCTGCGCCCCCTTCATATTTTCACGAGCTTTTCTTTTTCTGTATTTTATGCAACCAGTCCGTTACTACGCTTTGCGCAAACCACGCTAAAGTACCTGGGAACCTTCTCAGCTATTTTAGAATATTTTGATAAGATTGGGCACAACGCGTACAATAGCGTTAAATGTGCAAGTAATTTGTCCTCCAATGATAGCGCTGTAATCTTCGATGCCACATATATAAATGCCAACGCGCTTTACTGCTGATCAGACTATCTATGATTGTGTCCAAAGCTATCGTTGCACTGAGTGTCTTTATGCGCACAAGTTCGCCGAATAAAGTATTTCATCCTTACGTGCTGCAGTTCCGCTTGCTTCACCGTCACAATCACATTCAACTAAGAAACCTAGCATTTTTCACCCGAGTACGCGCCACAAAATAAGAGTTGAAACGACCTAGATATATTCAAATAAGCGGTAACAAGTAGAATGCAGTTGGGCGAAGGTCTAGCACGTACTATTGGTGTCAAATGAAACCCGAACATCGCCAGGCTAGGGTGGCTCTAGCCACTCTAGCCAGGCATCCAGTTGTCAGGCGCGCATATGCAGTGTTGCCGAACTAGATGCGCGCACCTGTCCATGGACGGCGTGCACTGCATCACTGCGAATGTTTGCCGCCGTAATTGTTTCATTTGATGCCCACCCTTCAAGAGAAACTGAGCGGCGGGACAAAACCTGTTGATTGCAAATATGGCCCGGTAATGAAAACTTGTTTAGCGAAGGATATCTGCAGAAGGAAGCGTAATTGCACTCATTCTCCGCAGAGCACTGCTGATTCGCACTGACGAAGTGGCAGTCCGTGCTGCAGCAGCTTCCAGCAGAAGGGCTGCACAGAGATAACATCAAATACATGTCGCAGTATAAGTGGCATGCAAGCGTTTCGGTAGGTTCGTATTGCGCGCGCGGTAACTTGTCAACAGCATTTCATGAACGGTGTATAAGGAAGGCCTTTCTCTGCAACAGTCGCTTACATAGCCCGGTGAGTACCTATCTTGTCGTTAATATTGTTTTCCCTCGACCGCCCTCATTTCGCTTCACTTGACAAGCATTCAAAACGATTCCGTTAATCTAACATGCCATCGGATATGTTCCGTAAAAGTTGCAAGCAAGGCCCACATTTTTTTTTCTGCAACACTATTGTATCACCGTCTATGAAACCTGCAGCTATCTTTTTAGTGGCAAAACCAGTGGGGACACACTTGTTTTTTAAGCAACGATTTCCCTTTTGCGTAAATGCAAAAATGTTTCTAAATCCAAAACTGTATAAATTAACGTCTCTGTTTCAAGTTATGCTTTATAGGGACTACATATGGTGTCGGAGCACAAGTTTATTGTAGGTAAAAGTGAACATAAAGGTGTACGACTTCACCGACGTGGTGGATTGATATAAACTATTTTGTTTTACAGGCCCACTTGTACAAGAAACGAACGTCATACCCTTTTCGCACTTTCAAAACTACTTTCTTGTTAGTTGCTTAAGACATTTAAGATTTTATTTTAATACCACCATTGGCCACGGTTGATATGCGTAATGCACATGAGACCTTTGCTTGCTCTCAAGTTCACATTACTCTCTTAATATCAACTGCATCGTCATTATCACTCAGAGCATATCCAATGCCCACAGCAGGACGAAAACGCTCGCCAACCTTCCCTGTCCTGCGCTGGCTGAATCCACTTTATGCCCTTCCATTAATATAGCATGCATCTCTCCTACCCATATTTACACCGTACAAATGACATACAAGGCCCACGCGTATTTCTTTTTCTTCTGTAACTCGATGACGTCGACGCTGGCGTTCCCCTCTGGAAAGGTTCTTGCTTTCGTTCTTCCTCCTAAACTATTTCCGGTCCTCGGTCGCGCTTGTCATCTCTCCTTATACACTCTGAGAAATAAATATTGCCCTTTGACTCTTCTTTTATACCATGTCAGGGTCACATGTCTAGCACTCTCTTTAGAGAGTCACATTGACTCTGTTTAAGGAGAGTCACGTACTAACTCTTTTGGAAAGAGTCAATGTGCATGTCGTGCTATACACGTGAATATCGCATGTATAAAATGAGAATCAATCTTCTTAGAGTTCGGCGTAATCTCCCTGGATCCATTTCTGTCTCGCAATATCAATATATCGACTACTCCTGTCGCCTTACTGATCTACTCTTCTATTTTCTAATGTCTTAAATTAAAGCCTATAATTTCTCGCTTTTAAGCACGCTGTTTGGCCCTTCGCTTTCTCCCAAGTTTCTTTGTTATTCTGCCCCATATGTTAGAACTGGTAAAGTACAATGATTGCAGAGTTTACGCCTTAGCGAAAAAGGCAAGTTGAGAATGTCCAGAGTATGCGCGTTAGACTATTTTTATCCTTCGGTGAATCTCCTCTTCAACTGTGGGTTTCCTTATAAGTATGTGATTTAGGTAAGTTCTTTTCTGCTGATTATAGGGTCCACTTGTACGTGAAATACTACTTTTTTAAAAGTTTTTCAGTTGCTCCCGTTTTTGTTGTCATTGCTCATGTGCAAACTGTTATTTTTTTTCAGTGGGGGGACCTTGTCAGGCGTGAATGCCTTTAGTCCTCTCTTTCCGAGGTGTAATTTTTGTTGCACTTGATTAAAATCAAAATCAGATCAAAATCACTTGTCTAACACAAAGTGGGGCTTTCCCGCCAGGCTTGTTAAGATTATATCAGTCTTCTGCATAGTGCTCTTCAGCCATACTATGACACTTTCGTGAATCACGCTGTTGCAAAAAAAGAAAATTACTACACACGTTCTTTAGCATACCACTGAACTGCTTACGAAGAGTTGGCTGTCTTCTCATGCTAGTTCAAGAACAACCGTATCTGCGGTCACTTTGTTTACGAAGCCTGCAGCACGGTGCAGCTCGTTTACAATAGAATGCCGAAATCACCAGAAAACTGCAACCTATAGATCAATCCGTCTCCAACAGTAGAGTCGCTGTGAATACCACACCATTTATATGGTTTCTACTACTACCAATGATCAGTCAGTGCTTCGGTTAGGCCTCTGTGCATATCTATAGTAATTAACTTATGCCAACCGGGAACAAACATGGTGAAATGATTGTACAGCGCCACTAGCTAAAATGAGAGAATATCGATATGCATTTTCTTATAGTACCGAGCGGAACACATTACCCCTCTTTTTTTCAACATCCCGTGCACCATACTTTCTTCCCGATCTTTACTTGTCTCCTACCATTGTTTCTTTCTTCGTTGCACGTAGAGCATTATTATGACATAAAACTGACGTTCTCAAGCTTACACGTTCTGAATTGCGTATTTATGTCGTTTGTTGCTCATTTTGACTTGGCAGTGGCTTGACTGAACAATATTATACCTCGAGTGCGTTGACAAACAGTATATGGTAGCGCTGCAATAGAAATGTATTCCGATTACAACTCCACGTTAAGCGTTACCCACACGCACCTGCACTGTGCGTTAGGACGCAGCGTGCAGCCAGGAACGTGTTGCGAATTCTTGCGCGCGTAGCAGCACAGGTCGTGGCAGTCTTTTTCGTTGTAGCCGCAATCGCAGTCTTCGTTCTCCTCGCGCACATTGTTGCCACAGAAGGACTCCTGGTGAGCTGCATATGAGAAAGTGGGTCGTATGCTTTCACTTGCAATAAGGGCACCAAGCCGAGGCTCAATGTGAGGTTTATTTCTTTTTACTTATCAACGCAATACCCACAGCACCACAAGCATTACAGTTCATGTGTGTGTGTGCGTGTGCGTGTGCGTGTGTGTGTGTGTGTGTGTGTGTGTGTGTGTTTAAAGAGAGAGAGAGAGAGAGATGACCGCAATGAAGCCCCATTTATATCATGCACAAACAATATAAAACAAAAAGTATACTAATAAATGAGAGAGAGAGAGAGATAAAGATGCAAGGAAAGGCGGGGAGGTTAACCAGACGCACATCCGGTTTGCTACCCTGCACTGGAGAAGGGATAAAGGGGAGAAAAGAGGTTGCAGAAAGATGAGAAGGTACACACAATCACGAGCACACTCGGGGAGCACACACAGTCTACAGGCGGTCGCTCAGGTGTGTGGACTTAAGGTAAAGTAGCAGTGCTTTAGTTGCTTTCTGCGCAACTGAGGCAGATGCCCAAGGTCCTAGTATCTTCTGCACACAAAATGGTCCGGGGTCAAGTCGATTCAAAACCATCCGGAGCTGGCATCGCTGTGTGTCGAAGCAAGCGCAGCTGCACAGGACGTGTTCGATGGTCTCTTCAGCTCCACAGTAGTCGCATGTAGGAGTGTCTGCCATACCAATGCGCAAGGAGTACACCTTTGTAAATGCAACACCCAACCAAAGGCGGCATAACAGTGTCGCATCGGAGCGGGAAAGTTGTGATGGTAGCTTTAGCTTGAGCGAAGGATCCAGTTCATAAAATTGACACCTTTGGAAGCTGGTAGACGACCAGAACGTGCGTGTGAGATCTCGAGCCAGCAGGTAAAGTTGTCTTGCTGCATCATTCCTTGATAGAGGAATCGGAACTACACTGGTTTCTTCATGGGCTGAGCGGGCTGCATCATCGGCTAATTGATTTCCGGTAATACCGATATGTCCAGGCAGCCATTGATATATAATATCATGCCCTCGTGCTAGAGCTTCATGATGGCTATGTCTTATTTCTTGTACCAATTGTTCATGACTCCTCCTACGCAAGGCAGACTGCAAACTCTGAAACGCTGCCTTCGAATCACAGATTGTGACCCATATTCCTGGACGTTCTTGAACGAGATATTCTAAAGCAGCCCTTATAGCAGCAAGCTCTGATGCCGTAGATGTAGTCATATGCGACAACTTAAATTTGATTGTCATTGCTGCAGCCGGAATTACAGCGACACCTGATGAGCTGCTGGACGAGACGGACCCATCAGTGTACTAATAAATGTACTAATAAATGGCAATGTACTAATAAATGGCAATGTACTAATAAATGGCAATGTACTAATAAATGAATTACATACACTACTATATTAGCTGAAGGAAACTTAAACGGACAATAATATTACACTAATCCAAGAAGCCTTAAACCATATCATTTGGCTGTGTAAAATCGTCAGCTCTTAGTCTTAAAAGACTGAAAACCCATTTTATGGCGCCTTTCTTTTTTGTTAGTGGAATCCTGCCAGTCACGGTGTCTTATCGTGAAACAGTAACGCGTAAAAGGCCGTAATAAATTTTTATCAGATTTTTTTTGTGTGTCTGGAGCACTGACAAAGTCATACTCGCAGTACATGTTGCATATGGTGGCAGGTGGGCGTGATATCAATCATACACTGGCAAACGAGCGAGGCTCCATTATTCAAACCTGTCTTGCAGCGGTTCGTGTCAACGCGCTGCTGCACGCAGCGAATGTGCGCAAGTCAGGCGGCCAATCGAGGCTCGACACGATTTTGTTTTTACTGTTTGTCACGAAGGCAGCGCCGCTTCTCCGTATCAAAGCGGATGCATGTAACATCATATATATTGTTCGAGTACGTATTATGGCTTGCCTAAACAACAGCAGGCCTCGTTTGTTTATCTTAACCCGGTTTTGAACATTGCTATAGGCTCGTTTTATGCCTGTATCGACCACTTGACATTCAGCGTGATCACGCCACATGATGCATACGGGGGAACGGCAAGCCGTATCTCTAAAGCGATATGCGCACTTACAAATGGCCCATGTGCTGTAAACTTATGAAGCGTTTGTAGCAGCAATATTTGCCACCCTATGATGCGAAAAACTTCCCCAGAAATGACGATAGTTATAGCACGAGAACAGAACGACAGAGACAAGAAGGACAAGAACGACGACACAGAGACAAAAGGACACGAGCACTCGTGTCCTTCTTGTCTCTGTGTCATGTGATTTAACTAGCCCAAGCTGCCACAATTCCCCAGAAAATAACAGAGCCGTACAAAGAAAACAGTTTTCCTTGTCGTAGAGGCCGTTGAGGATGGCAGATAAGACGGCGCTGATGCCGCGTATGCTGCAGGGGGAAAATTTCCGGTTGAATGGCTGGCGACCAGTCGTTGCCCGGGCGAACATTATGTAGTTGCCATTGGCACCACCAGGGGCGCACTCGGGTGTCTCGTCATGCTGCAGAAGCATTACAAAAGTCAGACAAAAGATTTAAGTCGTATAGAAAACGAGCTGTACGGTTAGAGATAATTTTAACTCGGTTATTATTGCATAGTTTAAACCTACGAGTCTACACTCTCCATTTAATAAACAATAAAGTTAATGGTGATAACAGTAATCCCAATTCTTTGTCGCACCATACGTTAGCTGCAGAATTACAACGATGTTTAAACTTAAGTTGAGGACGACGCAGCGAGCAATGGAAAGAAAAATATAAGTGTAACCCTAAGGGACGAAACGAGAGCAAACTATCAGGACACAAACGGGTGGTAAGGACATCATAATAGAAATCAAGAAGAAAAATACGGTCACGGGCACGGTACGTAGCGGAAAGGCAAGATAACCGCTGGTCATTACGGATCACAAAAAAGAAGGCAAGCAGGTCAACGGGAAACAGAAAGTTAGGTGGGCAGATGGGATCAGAAAGTTTACGGGTGTTAGCAGCAAGCAAAGGACCGAGTTGACAGGCGGAACATGGGAGAGGCTTTTGTCTTGCAGTGGACGTAGTCATGATGATGATGATGATGATGATGATGATGATGATGATGATGACGACGACGACGATAAAGACATTAGCTTTACCTAGCAAATTGTCACGAGCTGAGACTAGCTTGCAAAAAAAAATAGCGTAGGCGCGGTGCAGGGAGCCACACCGTAAAAACACTTATTGGAACAAAAATATGATTTGTATGAAACGAGCTGTGTTGCAACTTCGTTCGATATAGGGCTAATGACGAACTTTAGCGGCTGTCGTGTTGGGGTAAACTGACAGGCACAGGCGTTCGCCCAGGGGAAGCAGAAGAAGAAGGAGGGGGTGACACTTTAGTCACATACCTTTACTTTGTCGGACCTACCCTTTAATGCACAAAACCCACGGCATACGGGTTTTTGGCAACAGCAGCAGCCAAGAATTGTTTCATTCCGAGAACTGCATTTCGCATCTTCATCTCAGGAATGTCGGGAGATGAAGGCCGGCCGTCGTGAACACTCCGTCGTATTTTCATTTTCATTCTTGCGTCCATTACGGAGCTGCTTCTCACTCGATTAAGTGGCGCGGGTGGCACTAGAGTGAAACCCGACTCCCCCTAATGCAAACCCTGCGCACACTTACGCTGACAGGGGTCTTGTATCACTGTTTCGTGTTTTGCTGCAGGTCTATGGAAGGCTTTCAGATAGTGGCTGCCTCGACTTGCACTGCGCTGCCGGTCTTACACAAGCAGCTGTTCGCGAGTACCTATTTCCCAATTACTAGGGAAGCTCTCTCGGTAGGCCTGAGAAAAGCGACTGGGCACCGCTGGTTTGTGTCATAGGTGGCTTCTTTTGACAAGCAATGTTCTGTACTTAGTCAGTTGTTGCAGGTCATTTGGCCGGAGTAAGTTTGGTCCCGGAAAAAAATATCTTCCTGCGACCCTGATTGCAATTGACTATCAAGATAGCCGGAAAGAAAAGTGATGTACACCTACTTTCAGAAGCACTACCAGTTAAAACTGATGGGAGCGTAAACTAGACAAGATGAGCTACAGCTAAGATTGCAGTATGAAAACAGCACGTTCAATTAAGAAGATTACTGTAGAGTGAGTCAAAACTCCGGTCGTTATACCCGTCGCAGAACCTAATTAGGTTGTGCGACTACTTCCAGTCGGTTCGTTCCAAAGGAGATGCTATTTCGAATAACCATCCCGATATCCCGTTATAATATACGATGTCATAATATACAGTTGTTATCTTACTTAGACAACATAATTGGTTGTTGACACATGCTATTGTATATGGAAAGAATGTGGCCGTCTTCTACGTGCGATACGTTTTGACCGAGGCGCGCCTGACACTTTCGCCGCGTTCGTGCATTTTTGTTCGATATAACTGATGAGTCGCGCAAATGAAACACGCCGCTAAAACATCTGCGTAACCTTGCTACAAGTCAGCTAGTATTTGTTTAAGATCCAGTGTATAAAGAACGGCAATTGTCCCATCGAAGCAACCAGTTTGTTGCTACATATACCTGCATAAATTATAAATGTTGCGGTGGAAGAGCAGCACACGTTCTACCGTGTTGGTATATATGGGGAAAGTTGTATCGTATTGTAATAGTGAGGTTTAACGTCCCACAACCACCATATATGATTATGAAAGACGCCGTAGTAAAGGGTTCCGGGAATTTCGACCACCTGGGATTCTTTAACATGCGCCCAAATCTGAGCACACGGGCAGGCAGCATTTCTGCTTCCATCGGAAATGAAGCCGCCGCAGCCGGGATTCGATCCCGTGATCTGCGGGTCAGCAGCCAAGTCCTTTGGCCACTAGACCTCCACGGCGGGGCTATAGGGGAAGTTGAAGCACTGTTAACTTACCAATGCGCCGAAGCTATGGCCAATCTCGTGCGCGACTGTGACTTCGCTGACGGCCAACGCAACTGGTCCACCGTGCAGGTACAGCGTTATGACACCCGTGTTCAGTGCCATGCGCCGGATGCCTTCGCGGGTGTTTACAGACCGGAATTTCTCACACGCACCTCCCAGTTTATCTGCGCATGAGTAGCACACACCGCAAACACAGGCAGTTACGTTAGACTGACTGTGTTTTGTCGTACACAGAACAGGCACACATGGTGTAGGACACGAAAACAAAATGTATCGCGGCATTGCCCCACCTCGTCGTTCGCATAACTTGCTTTACTTATACGCAGATATACAAGAGGTGACTGGTGACTGTTGTGTCTCGCGCAGGCCATACGCATCACATCGGGTCATTCAAGCGCTGCACGTAAATCGCTGTTCTATTCGTCACGGTCACGACATTTGTGTAGCAACCGAAACTGAATGACAATGATATTCGCTCTGCAAGAAAGTGAAACAAGAAGGAGAATACAGTAATGTGCATCATTAAATGAGGACGTAAATCAAAACCAAATTTTTTCGCCAGAACGGAACCCGAACCCGGGCCCATATAATGCAACGCGCGTAAACGTGTGTCGAACGTGAACAAAACGAAATATTACCTGGTATCGGTTCGAAGCAAACCTGTTGAAAGTACAGACGTCGAAAAGTGCTGCAATCTAAACACAGAGCGCTTCAAATGAATATTTAATTGTTATTTCGGTTTTTGAACAGAATATATTGAACAGACACAGGCAAGAGGTAACCCACACAAATCAGTTGCCTAATGTTGAGTATGCATGTCTCGCCTTCATCCGGCACGACACTTGAAGCCTCTCACTGAATGAGCACCACACCCACCACTGAATTAATATTATTGCGATAGCAACTCTATGAACAGCTATCGCCATCACGTTCCGTATAAAGTACAAAGAGATAACAACACTCAATGTATTGTATGTTACATGTGCAAGTGGAATTGTGAGAGGGCTGCCATAGGGCGTGGCTCAAGCCGTGATGGCATGCTCCGGTCTTCGCATGAAGACCGGAGCATGCCTCCGGTCTTCATACGTCTTCGCATGAAGGCGTATGAAGGGACGCCAGACGAAGGAGGGGGGTGCGGGAGGGGGGTCTGCTTTGCTAATGGCCATGATTCTACAACCATGTGATTGCCGTTACGCGTGCGCTATCTCAACGGAGATTATCAGATCGCTCATACATCAAGCGCACTGTGCTCTCGCTTATTACATTGCACTGAAGCAATGGACGGTAGGTATCAAGGCCGCTTCCCTTGCAGCAGAGGCGGTGTTCCCCAACACCAGCCTTTTGTTGAGCTACGCGAGGTAGGATACTAAGCCTCGCTTCGCATAGCATGCCAACTTGCTATCGCATTGATCGTTTCGCCCTTGCCATGAAACTGACTTTTTCTATCGGCTTTGTCAACGTGATCGCGAACCAGATGAAACCCTGTCGTGAAACGTGTGGTGCGAATGTGTCGAATCATGTATGGTGTTTTTTTGTTTTTGAACATGCTGAACGCAGCTTTTTCCTGTATTTATTTTCAGTCTATATTCGAGAGTCCATCGTTTGTAATCTTCACGAGGCTCAAAAGTCTGACTCTTCAAATTGATAGCATATATTGATCCCTGTTGCTTTCACTTTTCTCCGTACTATTAGCAATTGAAAGAAAGTCGGGAAAAGGCTAGAAAGTGGTATAGCGTCGAAGCGCCGCGCACAACGATACAGCGCACTGTTCGTAAGTTGGTAGTGGTTATGTTCATTTTCACAAAAGTGTCATCTGTATTTACGTAAGTACATTGATCGCTGTTCTGTAATCCGCAAGTTCTTTTTTTTCGGCTCCTTGAAAGACTTGTCGTCAACACAACGTACGACGAGCGCAACCAGGATAAATCTTGACGAAGGAAAACTACCCTTTTCCCGAGATATCGACAGTTTTTACTTGCGTATGTACCCTCTCAGAGAAGAACAGGAGGGTCAGATTGACTCCTCTTTTTCCCTCCCAGTTAAATATTATCATGACCACGCCCCTGCCACGAATGATTGTAATTTAAAAAAAATATGTGGATAAGTATCAAATTAAAAATACGAGTACCGTGTTGTTTCCATCAGAAGTACCCCATATATAGTTTTCAAGGCGCTGAGATCACATTACATCCCAAACATCTGGACAACAGCGCAGAGAGAGAGAAGGAATGTAGGAAAGGTAGGGAGGTTAACTAGACTATGCGTCTAGTTTGCTACCCTACAACACGTAGAAAAAACACGGACAAAGATGGGAGGACAAACCGGAAGAACTATTAACAGCTAATCCAGCTGTAAAATGTTTTTACCTACCGCTACGTTTCGTTTGGCCAGACTTCAAAACCAATTCTTCACTGTTTCAGCGTAGAATTAATGTTACACGCATGGTTTCGACCAGTGACGTCATCCACGCAATAGTGCGAGTTCGTCTTACGCGCACATGCGCATTCGCGAATGCAAGAGGTCTCTGCGGTGGTTACCACTAGCGTAGGCCAGGTAAGCGAGTCCCAGAGTTCCTTCACCCAAGTCTCGGTTGGTCCACGCGTACGACAGGCAGAAGTCGTTGCGCTCCTCCAAAGCGAACAGCTGCAGCATAAGGTTGGCATCCAGGTCATTCCGGCAGAACGGGTTGCTCGCCGCATCAGCGCCCTCGCAGGCACTGGTGTCGTTAATCTGCGAAACACGGATTGATTGATATGTGGGGTTTAACGTCCCAAAACCACCATATGATTATGAGAGACGCCGTAGGGGAGGGCTCCGGAAATTTCGACCACCTGGGGATCTTTAACGTGCGCCCAAATCTGAGCACACGGGCCTACAACATTTCCGCCTCCATCGGAAATGCAGCCGCCGCAGCCGGAATTCGAACCCGCGACTTGCGGGTCAGCAGCCGAGTACCTTAGCCACTAGACCACCGCGGCGGGGCTCTGCGAAACACAGGACGCACCACCATCGTCACCTCAAGCGCCACAACCTGCTTTAGTGAGTTAAACAGCAGCTTGCCACGCAGTAATTGCTTAATGTAGGAGAGTGAATAGCATTGCACTATAGTTGAATTCCTCGCAATAGACCAACCGTTTGCAGTGTCCCAGCTGGAAGAACGTACCGTCGTTGCGAATGAAATAGGGCCCATAATAAAAACTTTAACAAGATAACGTGCGTCCCCTTAAATCCCTAATTCTGTGAGGTTTCTCACCTCGTCTTCATCATTGAGAGGCAGCATTTTCTAATATATTGCCTACTTGTGTGTCTTTCCCAACGTTGTCCCCTTTACAAGGTGTGAGTTTGAGCTATAGTTGGTACTTCCAGATCAAATACTTTTTTGCGCAAAATTTCTGAGAAAACGAGCAGAACAGACACCAAAAAAGGTAACTCACACAAACCAGTTACCCTGTGCAAACCCATAAAGATCAGTTGCTCCCATCTGTGTCCGTTCCATCCGTTTCCTAAGAAATTTCGCGCAAGCAGTAGTTGTCCTCTTTTATGTTAACCATTTTGCACACGTGTCTGTGTTTTTTAGACGATAGTCTTTCTTGGGAACCTTCGACGCAAAAATGTTAATCTATCTATCTATCTATCTATCTATCTATCTATCTATCTATCTATCTATCTATCAAGCGACGAACCTATCCGTCGATGGACGGATCCGTCCGTCCGTCCGTCCGTCGTCTGTCGTCTGTCTGTCTGTCGTCTGTCTGTCTGTCTGTCTGTCTGTCTGTCTGTCTGTCTGTCTGTCTGTCTGTCTGTCTGTCTGTCTGTCTGTCTGTCTGTCTGTCTGTCTGAACATTTGTCTGTCCACTCCTAACAGCATCAGGCACTCGAAACGGCCGACCCCATCCACAGCGCCCACCAATGTTGCTCAAGATTCGGCATTCATACTTGTGCAATTGTCAATTTAAAAATAATTATTGCGCATGTTGTTGCGCATGTTATTGCGCATTATTAAGCATACATAAGTAATTTCAAGGACCGTATCGCTTATCACGCTGCACTGACCATGTAACGCTTGCACAAAAAGGCGAGTGTTTCCAACGCTTTGCTAAGACGAGACGGTGGTGGCACCTACCCGTCGCCTTGCGTTCTACACCTTATCACCTCCGAGACGGGAGCGCACACCCGCCTCAGAGCCATGCGCTTCGTTATTTAAGAAAACTGCCAGACGGCGCTCATGTCTCACGTGTGACGTTACTTGACGCGCTCGTTCGCCTCCGCTGCACGCTCGAGGCACTCTAACGCAGCGCCTCCGGAATACCATTTACTGATTTTCTTGCGCAGAACATCAAATAAATTTAGGATGACTGCCAGTTGGGCGTGTTGGTAAAGGTTCATGATGAAACAAGCGCAAAAAATACACTCAGAGTGTGTGTAAATCAAATAAATGTTTTGTTCACTCTCTCCACAAGCAAGACTATCGTCTTTCGACGACATTTGCTGATTAACATGCAGATACGGCCAAATTTTTTTTTCTAGACGATTAAAGAAAGTGGGCTCACCCTAAGGTCTTGTATCACAAAGCGCATGCCAACGATGCCTTTGAAGTCGGTAGTGGAGTATATTAAGTTCGTGGACGCCATATGTGTGCCAATCATTGAAGTGATGCGCTCGCGGGCTGTCTTGTCATCCGCCCCTTTCATGAAGAACTGGTACAGCAGGTGATCTACGACGACCTATTTGATCAAAAGAAACCAACGCCAGTGCTCTAAACAAATCAGTGCACTAAAAAAAATTATCGTGTTGTTTCACCGGGATAAACTATCTTTGATATGTGGCATTTTTTTTGAAGAGCCATATCTAGAAAGCTAGACTGGACTGAACTTCACGGAATAGTATGGCGCTCCTAAATATCATTCACTTTTAGAACAAACATGGTTCTAATGGAGCAATTCCTTATTGTAAGGTGAACTCTAAAAGGCAAACTTCAATTCAAAAATGAGCCAAAACCTGCCTCACTGTTAATCAAAAATGAGCCACATCTATTAAACCAGCGCTGCGTCAGTAGTCGGAGCCTGAACAAGCAACGTGGTTTCATCTAATGTGATTTATTTGTGTCTCAGTTACTTTTATAATTTGCTATCGTTACACAATTAGTTTTTTCTTGGGAGAGCTGTTGTAGAGCCAAACTAGAATATTAGAAGTAAGGAGCCAACCTTCCTACTTATTTCTTATTTTTATTGTTTCTTTTCTTGTTTTGAGCTACAGTATCGTGTCCTTTCCCTCCAAGACAGTATATTTGGAGCAAAAGACAACTGCAATAATGGAAGACGCAGAGCATGCGCTTATTCCTTGGAGAAAAAGCGGTCCGGTGCGGTGCGGTATAAAACAAACTAAACAGGTAGCGCTGCAAGGTTCACAAAGATGCATACAAGGACGTCACAGACGAAGTTACACTAACAAATAATTTAATGAAACGAAATGTCAAAAAGCGGCGATTGAAAACATAACGAAGGGCCGTCCTCGTCTACCGTCTTGGTGAACTTTGCAACGCTGCCTTCGTTATCTGTTATGCTCCAACTAGCCGCTACGCAATCTCTTTTGAAGAATGAAAAACTGAAGCATTTTTATGACCTCTAATTGCTGCCTAAAAGAAGAAAGCGCTGCCGACAGTCCAGAATAATGCGCCTTTAGTATGGGAGGACCACTCCCTTTCAAAGTCTAGTCGTCGCCACTACGCTCATGCAACATAAGACGGAACCGACGAAAACGCCAGAATGGTGTTAATTTTGTCATAAAAATTGACTTTTATTCCCCTTATCCCTCCCTAGTGCAAGGTAGCCTACCAGGCTCAGCCATGATTAACCTCCCTACCTTTCTTACATCCTTATTCTTTCACTCTTGTCAGGATATATTGCTATAGCGAAGACGAAACTGACAAAAGCGCAGGGATGATGTTAACTTTATCATAAAATATGGCTACAGCGTTCATTCGCTGCCATTCACGCTTTTTTACGAGCTAAATCAAGCTCAACTGGAATGTTCCAATCTATCAGAGCAAAATCCAAATTTTACTCCTGAATTCCAACGAAGTCGGGTGTACAGATTTTAACCACAGCATAGGTTTGAAGTATTTTAGGGACACGAGCCCACTGGCAAGAAATTGTTGCGGAATACTCGACCATATTGTGAGTATCAAAAAACTGCGTCTTTCTAGTTTCAGCTCAAGACAACTTAGCTATTTTAAATAAAAAACGCCACATATCTGACCCGCTGCTCACATTACTCTATTTTCGGCCAAGTATCTCAATGGCACCGAACCGAAAAAGGTCCTAGATAAAAAAAGGACGTTTAACTTATAAGCTATAATGCGGGAATGTTTGAAAAGTTGTCCATCAAATCGCTTTTGCAATGATGGAAATCTCTATTATTCACAGATTACTGGTTGTTCCTTTAGCTGACGATAAGGTGGCAAATTTTTCACGAGACCCTCGCCAAGCACCTCTGCTTTACCCTGAAACTTTATACCCCTCACCTCTGTTGCACTGACTGCGGGATAAGCCACACTTTGATCAAGCGACGTATCATATGATGACGTGGTCGTAAGACGCCA
Source organism: Rhipicephalus annulatus (assembly GCA_013436015.1). Lineage (NCBI taxonomy): Eukaryota > Metazoa > Arthropoda > Arachnida > Ixodida > Ixodidae > Rhipicephalus > Rhipicephalus annulatus. The sequence continues at coordinate 108,370 of WOVY01009590.1, forward strand.
CAAATTTCGGCTATCCGTGAGTCCATCATGACACGATCTCTGATAGCGTTATACTTGTACCACTCGTGTTGACACCACAGCCTCACCAGGTCTCACGAAGTACCGTCAGGTCTCACCATATACTAATGAGACAATTTCCTTTCGCCTTAACAGATGTGTCTAATTTTACTTCATCCTTAATGTCTGACGCATTGTAGGCAAGCGCTAAACTCAACTGCACTGTGACTTAGAAGTGTGACTCGTGTCTTTCGTGTTCTTCTTGTCTCTGTGTCGTCGTTTTGTTCTCGGGCTATAACTATCGTCATGCATTGTGACGTCATGATGGAGAATTATAATGGTAGCACTTATCCTGTACCTGCATATGGCACACTCGTCGCGTAGAGTCCTGGCGCGAGTTTCTGCGACGGCCCTTGCCAGACCGAGGTTTGCGCCTGCTGCCAGGGGGAGGATCGGCGTAGTCAGGGGAACGCCGGACGCGTCGCTTCCCGCCATTTTGGTAGGGGTGACGCCATCGATTACCCTGTTTGAATCCACGTAAACTGATCTACATGCCAGGCAATGCCATTTTCAACGCATCAAGATTACATTATCCCGGAATACAAAGTTGTGCCATGATCAGCAGAAGCAGCTATACATTCAGATGCCATCAACGCATCCTTCAAATGACATCAGGTGCATCGTGTTAAGCCAAGATGGCGTTTCGATAGATTTTAGATTGAGTATGCGATCACGAATGATTTTTTATCGGATTGAGTTTATTTTTCAACAAGGTTGGGATGAGACCAGGCGAAAAAGCTGTATTTAGCAGCTTGAAAGGAACCTGGCCACTTCACACACTGAACAGTTACATTGATTGATTGATTGATATGTGGGGTTTAACGTCCCAAAACCACTCTATGATTATGAGAGACGCCGTAGTGGAGGGCTCCGGAAATTTAGACCACCTGGGGTTCTTTTACGTGCACCCAAATCTGAGCACACGGGCCTACAACATTTCCGCCTCCATCGGAAATGCAGCCGCCGCAGCCGGGATTCGAACCCGCGCCCTGCGGGTCAGCAGCCGAGTGCCTTAGCCACTAGACCACCGCGGCGGGGTCACTGAACAGTTACAGCAGCTAGAACAGAAGCATTTCATGTACATAATGCATGAACAAAAAATAAAAACAGTAAACAAGCACGGTGAGAAATAATGAACAAGAATATTGCGTAAACATTTGAATTTTTATAACGTCAAGCAAATAATACTCGAGCAGCGTATATAGTTAGTACAGTACATATAGTAAATTAGTGAATCACTTGCACTGCATCACGTAGCTTTTATCCCTTTACGAAAAGACAGTTTTTATAGCTTTTCCCGTGGCAAGGGTCAACGACAGAGTGCGACTTGGAACTTCCTTAGAATCATCGACTACCTCTACATGGAACGAATTATAGGCCACACAGCTCTAGTGTTTCTGACAAACGCCCTAGGAGTTGTACCGAAGCTGCGGTCACGCTACTATGACTGATGTCCATGCTTGAGAGCCTTATCCACCACTCCGGTAGCGTAACAGTCCGGCCAATGTATCACCTGATTTATCGTGACAGTAATATATACCTGCACTGTATCTCATGATGCAGGCTGAGACGGAAAGCGCGAAACAACAGAAGTAGAACCACTCGTTCAAACATCTGTGTTTCTTGTCTTTGTACAATTTCTACTATCTCTAGTTTTACGTGCCAAAACTTCAATATTAGTATGAGGCGCGCAGTAATGCAAGGCGCCGAAAATTTGGACCATCTAGTGTTCTTTAATGTGCACTTGCCTTGATTGATATGTGGGGTTTAACGTCCCAAAACCACCATATGATTATTAGAGACGCCGTAGTGGAGGGCTCCGTAAATTTGTACCACCTGGGGTCCTTTAACGTGCACCCAAATCTGAGCCCATGGGCCTACAACATTTTCACCTTTATCGAAAATGCAGCTGCCGCAGACGGGATTCGATTCCGCGACCTGCCGGTCAGCAGCCGAGTGCCTTAGCCACTAGACCACCATGGCGGGGCTAATGTGCACTAGCTTGTAGGCCAACTAGGAATTTCGATTGCACTATATACGTATTTCTATGTATTTTTAAAATGCCCCCTTGATCACAGCGCGTACCATTTCCAGCTTCATCGGAGTCTCGTCCAAGTGCTGGAATGGCGCGCTAGCTCCCGTTGCGACGTTCTGTCGCTGCCTATATGCCTGCAGCTGGTCAAAGCCGCATCCGCCATGCGGTCTCAGCTGTGCCGGCAATCGCACGTCTTCTTCAGAGTAGAAGACGGTGTGTCCCTTCTCCTGTAACGCGGAATACATCCAGGCTGGTTCGGCGTAGAAGGTGTGCCCGCTGGCTGCGCTGATACGCCCGTGGAATACACCATCCACGACAGAACCAAATACCTGACTGCCCGGATCACCTGGAATGTTTCAAGGTGCGTGATCTTATGATATAAAATGTCCAGGTATACAGGCAAATTTATTTGCCTACAATTTAAACAATACATGAAAGAACGAATAACTAAATGAGTGAAAATTAACACCCACAAGAGAAAGTGGACAACACTGACTCGTAGCACGACTATATTGTGCCTTTTCGAGACGAAGCCTGAAGGTACCATCCGGTGCAGCTAAATCTATCCACAGCACATTTGCCCACACATAGATAAAATAAGCAGCGGACAGCTCGCGCAGGCTGTAATGTCACTTTCTTCAATCGTTCTATTGGTGGCCACGTCGTTGTCCTACAACGATAACATCAAAATGTAAACGCATATTAAGCTAGTACTACTGTGGTGTGTGTCAGTGTTAAGAATATATTCAGGTGTAAATGTTTTATATTACACCTATTTATATTTACCCCTAAATATAAAATATTAGGTGTAACCTTAACATCTAACATTTCCTGGACTGCCCAAATCACCAACATCTGCAGCAACGCCTCATTATCATTAGGCTAATTACGCCACAATCTATGTAAGACGCCCATAAATATGCGTGCCTTAGCATACATAACACCTGTTCGCTCTCAGCTCAAATTCGCTTCTGCAGTTTGGTCTCCTCATCACTCTTATTTAACTAACGTGCTGAAGTCGATCCAGAATAGAGCTGCTAGATTCATCTCCCCTAACTATGATCACAGTGCAAACATAATACAAATGAAAAAAAAATGGCAGCATATCCACGGAGTGAATGATGGAGAGTGGGGCGAAGCATTCGTCCGTCCATGCGTCCATCTGTGTGACCGTCCATGCGTCTGTTTGTGCGCCCGTCCCTGCGTTCTTTCATGCATCCGCCCCTGCGTCCGTTCATGCGTCCATCCATGCATCTGTTTGTGTGTCCGTTCGTTCATCTATTCAACACTCCAAGTCCCACCATCTCGCATCTTTTTATCATATATTCCCCATATAGAAGCACCGCCATCCAGCGGACATTCCAAGGACTAAACGAGAGGTGGCACACGCACACTTTCTTACGGCCTGCGCTTTGGGTCCACTCCCCACCTTTAACCACCTCGAGTTCATGGTATATTCTAGTTCACTGTATTCATGGCACTGCGACCAAACGCTCGCTAAACCTTTCGAAAACCAAGGAGGTTACGCCCAGCGAGTATAACGTAGCAACCTTTCCCTGTCAGATAGGGCTCAATTTACATGCCAATGGCTGCTAATGAGAAATGAGAGACAGGAGAATTCGGCTTTTACTTTCTTACGGCTTGCGCTTCGTATCTACTTCTCATTTTTAACCACCTTGAGTTCATTCATGGTATATACAAGTTCATTGTATTCATGGCACTGCGGCTCAACGCTCGCTAAACCTTTCTAAAGCTAAGGAGGTTACACCCAGCGAGTATAATGTAGCATTCCTTTCTTGTCCGATAGTGCTCAATGTACATGCCAATGGCTGCTAATGGGGATCGCAGCGTGCGCGTTGACTAAAAGCCGAATGCTCATGTCTCTCATTCCCCATTAGCAGCCATTGGCATGTACGTTGAGCACTATTTTTTATTCTTAAACAACGCACAGAAGAAATCTCTCACTGGCACCACCTTGGAGTTCAAGTGTTATACCTATTTCGGGTATGTGCCACTGGTGGTTACATACGAGGGACGCCCAAGCCACGCCATAAGGAGCTTCGCTCCTAAAAAACTTATCACTTTTTTTTTTCCTTTTCAGGAGCCATCTTCTTATTACCCTCCTTTGATTATATCATAAATACGTGCTCGAAGCAAGGCCGTTACCTATAATATTGCAAACATCTGCATTCACATCAAAGAGACGGCATAATCATCTTTCATTCACGCGCATCTACGATAAAATATACATTTTAACTCATCTGCCCTACCCCGCGTCATCCGTACGTGGAACGGCCTTCCAGAAGACATCGTAGCGGAACGCAGTCGAGAAAAACTCCGGCACCTCCTATAATCTCCCTACCAGGATTAACTGCTCGGTTTATTCATATCAAGTTCTGCACCTACGCGTTGAATGATTGCTAGTTTCTTGGGTTATTTACTTTTCTTTTTTTCTTTCTTTTCCTTAATGAATAATAGCTTCCTCATATGTCAAATCCAAACAGCAATTTTCGTGAGCCAGACTTATATTGCAGATGTGCGTCAGGAATGTGTACTTTTTCTATGATCAAAATGAAATCTGCACTTCCAAACTTTTGCTTAACGGAAGCTTTCTGGCAACTTTATATTCATGATGTATTCGTGAAATCAGAGCACTTTTATTAACAACACATGCCATGGGGGCCATTCAGAACATGGTCGATAATTCCATCATGTTGAAGAATTTACTGTCTTATCAGCGCTGATTGGTCGAGTGTACTGCTATTGCGTCTCTGACTGGTTCAAAATGCTGCCATGTCAGCTTGTCAATTTGCCGTAATGCAATTATGCCAATAGCAATTCATGAAACCTATAACGATGCGACATGTCGTGAACACCAGACGTCGCAGTTATCGATCTCATTTCTCGTCTGAATTTCGGTGTTCAGGCCACCGTGAGAAGATTGAATATGATCATGGCCGTGTGCTTGTTCACTTGAACTGCGCAAGCATATATTTAATAATTTCGAAATTGGTAATTAAATGTGTGTAATCGCTACCATGCACTTATGTTATTCAATTGTGCGGGAAGGGAATTTCGCCATCACAGGTTGTAGGTGTGGTACCTGCGGGTGAAATTTTTTTTTTCATTTTAATTCTTTTCAATTGATGCCAATTACTAGGTTGCAGTTGAAAACTACCCCTAATGCCCGTAGTGCCTCTTTTGGCTCCACTGTCCTTTAGTTTCATTAAGGTTGCGTGTAACAAAGAAACATTCCGTGATCGATTCGCCTGATTTCATTCAAAGTAATCCCATGTTATTTGATACGTGGCTGCTGTAAGTACACCTCTCTGTTGATGTGTCTGAAGCATTAAAATTATAACTATATGTTTTCGCGTATATATTACTGGCCGATTGAACTCGGGTGGAATTACAAATAAATTCTCAGTCACCTACACTGAACACACGATGCTTTCAACGACATGCCTTAGAGCTCTTTGAATTTAATTACTTTATCGCATCCCCTATTGTCTATTAGTATTAAAATTTCATATCTCTAGTCAGATGTCTGGTTTTATCTTGTAACTAACCTGTGCGGCTTTGGGGCGTTACTTGTATTTCTACTTTTTTTTTCACACTCTTACACAATTTTCTTACATACTTCCTGACGAATACGTTGACTTGAGTTGCAACATAAGTTGCGCGCATTTAGGTAAAAAATGAAAAAAAAAACGGCTGATAGACCACTCTCATACGCATCGGCCATAGCCCAAAAGTGAAAGGTATCTCAATACTAAGTAGTGGTAGCTCCGATATGAAATACGTGTGCATTACAACAAAAATGATGGCGGCGGGTCTAATGCAACCTTACTTAATATATATGCAGCAATAGTTTATTGACACTTTGACCTAATGAGCGACGTGACAGTGCCTGCCACTTACTACTTCAGCAAGTTATGAGATCCACTGATGATAATTTATGGCCATACTTGTCCGCAAGAGGTCACATCAGCAAGATGTCTCTCTTAGTTATGCAAAAACAGGAATAACGAGACACCTTGCGTAGAGGCCGGTAAACTATAGTGTGCTTGCTCATTTAGTGAAGTAATTTTCGTGCCGTACATAACACAGCGAATTTCGCCAAGCCTGGAATAAAACGCATTATCGTGGGAACTACTTGCACAAACAAGAGGGCCGTACACACCTTCTATATGGCCGGAAAAGATGTGCGAAAGGTCGACGTCCACTGCGCCTCCCGATGTGGTCATGACGAAGTCGTCGGAGAACGAAGACAAATCAGGGTGCAGTACGAGGCGAAACTCTCTAAAAAAAAATGTCGAAGAAGTGTGCATGTAAACCAGCGCGGAGTTCCATTCATATTGCTTAATTAATCAATTACTAGAGAGCTAGCCCGTCCAAAAACAATTTTGCTCTCAAAGTGCCAGTGGTTTATTGCGTCAATCCAGAGATTGCGGGCATGCTTGATGGACATGAACTTCAAAATGAACTTCCCGGATAATGACCTCCACTCCAGAATGTCACACACATAGCGTAAAACTGCTCAGAATGACTAGAATATCGTGGGACGTTGCAGTTACGTCGAATAGTGGCCCTGCAGTCTGGCGGCTCACGCCTTACTATAAAAGCAAACGACGCATTCAGACGCTTAGTCGCTGATGCTGATGAATAGAAGGCGTGGCTGGAACCTTCGTTCTTTTTTGTTTTATTTTTTCTGCAAAAATAAACAGCTAACTGGATCCCTGTTAAAGACCTTAATGACTTGCTGTGAAGTGTCTCACCTTCCAAGTGCCTTGAAACGAACGCGCTCAGCGTTGGACCAATGGTCTGCACCGCGCTTCACCCTTCGGACGCTGTCGTTGCTCGCTTGCAGGGTAGGATAGGATAGCAACTCGTAGTTCCGAATGAACGGGCCAAGCTCATCTGCGTACAATCACGTCGAAGTTATTAAGAAGTGCGCCTTTCTCATCCGATCTTTCTAAACTGGACGCCTGTTCTCGAGCGGCTTCACGATTTTGCATCAATATTGTGCTATCGTTGTGACATTCAGTTCATAGCAGGTGTACTTTCCATGATGTAGTTTAGATCGCATAAGTGTGCAGCAATGTCCCCTGCATAATCATTTCGCTTTCCCGTTGGGCAAACTATAAATGGGATTCAAATGTGCGCTAAGGTATAGTTGTTCATGGTTATATATAGGTTCTATAGCACATTGTCCATTTTTAGCCCACCACTATAGGATGTACCCAACGCTATATTAGCGCAGTATGCACTCGACGTCTATGGATAGCATAGTTATAGCGCTGTACTGGCTCTACTATATATATGGCAGCATTCTGAGGACGCTGTCACAAGGACGAGTTTAAATCTCCCGAAAATGAAATTGTGTTCGAAAGAGATTGCCGCTGAACGCCTGGGAGGATCACCATCTCAGTCACCTGAAGTATCTGCAGTCTGACGCAATGAAGCTGCACTCTCGCAAGACTTACCAGCATTCCCTCCACCGCTAAGAAATAGAATAAGGACGATGCTGGTTGGTACAGCACTCTTCCTTTTCCAGACATATTTCCTTGTCTTACTTCGAACGGTCATGGCACCTAATCTCTGCTTCTTCTTTTTCTTCTTCTCTTATATTTGTTCTTTTTTCTCGACCTTCAAAAGTCAGCTCTGGTCCAGTCGCCTTCATACCTTCGCTGTAATGAGAGTGAATCTCCGGAGCACTTCTTTTTTACATGCCAAAGCTTTAATATTTGAAAGGAATGACTACTAGAAATACCCTTAAGAAATTTGAACTTGAATTTGTCACTTCCGGTGATTCTTTTATTCGGCGCAATCACATTTTGTTTTAGTCACAAGATCGTTTTCAACGCTGTATCAACTTTGTTTAGGAGAGTCCAAATAAATTGAATGGTAAGTGTAACATAATTAGGTTGTCTTGGGTACAGACGTGTTTTTGTATGTGTGCACGTGTTTTTGACGTTATTTTTCTGAAGGATTTTTTGTAAGTGTGTGAAATTTTACAAGTTAATATTATTCCTCGTAAAGGCTAATCAATTCATTTTCAAATCTTTCCTTCAGAAATTGAATTATTTTAATAAGCAAGGCACGGTCTAATTCATAGCTTATCCCCCGGAGCTGCTTGCGCCAAGATGTTGAGGAACTAACCAACCAACCGTCGATTGCTCATACCCATTAGGGGGAACTGGCTAAGGAAAAGGCTTTTCACAAGTTTTTTTTTACTAGTCTCGTATCAAGTATTAAGGTTATATGTGTTAGCGTAACAGAAAAAGATGTTTGAGTGAAACGAAAAGTATAACTAAACATCATGTAATATAACGTTGAGAAATGATCGTAAGAAGAATGTCGATGTGCCACCGTTTGAAAGTGATGATACGCTTTTGGTTAGCAGACTTTCATTGTACGCTTGCGTTCAAGAAAAAAAATGAGAAAAAATGGGCAGCTTCGCTCTAGTGGGGCCAAACCTCAGGCAAGTGCCGATGTGGGTGGCTTTTTGGTTCATCTTTATTTTTCATTTCATTTGTTCATCTCTTTCATTATGTTGCTCTCTACACTCTATTTTCTATGTCCTTGTGCTTATGTTTGTGTTTATTTATTGCTCTTTCACGCCCCTTTTTTTCTTTCCTATAGCGCCCTTCTTTCTCTCTTTCTCTTTTCCTAGCTTCATATTCCTTTCTACATCTTTGCCTTTCATCTACATGTTCTTCTTTCTCTTAATGTTTCTCCTTCAATATTTGCTTTTCTTTCTGTTTTGCTTTCTTTCTCTCTCTGTCGCTTTTTCTCTCTTTCTCTGTATGCTGCGCTTCACTCTCTCCTCCTCACTTCTATCTTCCTCACCCTCACATCTCTTCTCGCTCTCACTTTCTTTGGCCCTTTCCTATGCGAGGCTATACTTTTATACGAGGCTATGTTGTGCTCTACTCTGATGTGTCTGGATAGCCGCGTGGTTCCGGTGCTCACCTTTGGGTCATGTGTGCGTGGGTTCTAATCTCATTCTTTCTATCTCTCTTCTTTCTCTCTGTACTCTTTGTCTTAGCTATCAAAAGTATTGCATCTCATGCCGGATGAATCGGCACCCGTGTTCTGGGAGCGAAGAAGAAATGAACAGGGAATACCATATCCGGCGCTCGGCGTTCGAGTGATACTGTTAAAACGTCGTGGCAGCTTCCAACTATAGTTGGCGACAAGCTAAGAATAAGCCGTAAAGTGCGCTACTGCATAGAGTAACATAAAAATGACAAGAGTGGTCACTCGGGCCAAAAAGTGGCTGAGCCACGCAGCTTCACCCAAGCCGTAAGATGGCAACACATCACTTACTGCTTCAAGAAGACACGCGTACTAGTTATTTACTACAGTACCTTTTCTAGTGCATTATACGTCTATGTGGTCTTGCGCACGTGATAGTGGCTGAATCCGTCTTTATCGTCTGCGATTGTACGGTGCGATGACGTCGGGCTGGGATCAGGCATGACGCGTACGCGAGAGAAGTGCACATGGCCTGGACGCGATGGAAACGTTGTGGCGCTGCGTGTTCATGAGCATTTGCGGCAATAAAGAAGTACGGGTAGCAGCAAGGAGATGCCATAAAAAATGTGTGATAACGTGCCTACCGTGCGTCGTCGTCTTTGCTAGTTGTTATTGTTGTTGTTGTTCTCCTATTGTTAGTGGCGCATACCAACTGTGGGGGATTGGCCAAGAATCGAGTGGTTTCAAAATTTACTGTGCAGATTTGGAATGATGGAGGTTCAACAGAAAGATTACCGATAGCCTAGGAAAGTGTGGTGCTTAATGTAATGCATACAAATATTTACATAAACGAATTTATTCTTAGAATAGAGCAATAATCTGATTTTATACGTATATGATATATGTGGACCTGTTAGGATGATGAAACTGGTTAATTAGTCAACCTATTAGTTTCATCAATATAGTCCCGGACGGCCGCGCATACTGTCGCATTAGATAAACCAGAAATGGAAGCTCCAAAAGACAAAGTGACGGGCAGAGATAAGTCCATACCAATACCACGTAAAGGTATTTCTAATAGGGTTTTTCGTAATGTGTTAAACCGCCTGCAGGTCAAAAAGAAATGGTCTATTGTTTCCAGTTCATCACAGAATGCACACAGTGGCGAATGTTCGGCTGCCTCTTGGCTTGGCTGCTGGTTGGTACGAACGCCATCAATACTATGTTTAGTGCGTATTGCATTAGTAATTGAAGCCTTAACCTATCGTTTCTGGGATTGTGCTGTTCGGCGCAGAGATATTTTTTGTGCTCTTCACTTCGCGTACTGTTTTCGTGGATTTTTTCACACGAAAGAAAACTGTCTGGAATGTTTTTTGAATGGTTTGCGAGAAAATTCTTTCTTGGCTCAAAAATTGTGAGAAAATTCTTTCTTGGTTCAAAAAATTGCATCGCCGCTCGCGGTGTTAGGTTTTCTTTGCGCCACTAAATATGTTTGAATTCACTGCATGAGTGAGATTTTGTGAAAAGTGCAGCTATTGCTCAATATCGTTATCGGTGCCGTTCGCAAATTGCTTGAAGCTCGAACGAACGCAATGAGTGGCGAATCTAGAAAAATGTTTGCTAGCTAAAGCTGGGACGTATTATTTCAGTAAACACTCCTGCTTCGTTAACGGCTTGCATGACACCTAAAATTGCTTTGTTTTTGCTGCGGCAACTGCTTGTGGCTGTTTTTCGCGAAAGAGCGATGTAAAGTGTGCAGGAGAAAATTAGTGCGAAGGTGGGAAAAAAACGTAGCCAACATTTACTTTTTTTTTGTTTATGTTGGAGTCAATTGCTGAGGCAACTACTGCCGTGTCGCGTTGTACACTGTGTGTGTAGTTGTGTGCGTTTATTGCAGTTTTAATCTGCTGCGGTTCTTGTTATCTTGTTGCCTATATGTTTATTTCTTGTGTGTAATTTATAATCACAATATGGCAGCTATATTTTCGCGTCTCAGTGCAATAAACCTCCCTTTGTGCCTGCGTTTATCAAACAATAATTAAGTGGATATGTGCTTAGCAAGAATATCCCTTAAAATAAACGTTTTCGCTCCTCCAATGATTCTCATCTTTTAATTAAAATATGTGCATAGACACACATTGACATAGTGTGCTTGCCGCTCTATAGTGGTGCAGCTTACACGAAGCTCATCGATGCATGCAAACGACGCGTTAACAAAAACATTTAAATATGGCCTCAGACATGAGCACGCACGTAGAAGTAGTCTCGGAGGCTGCATAATAATCCTGGTCACTACAAAATGGCCTTCAAGACAGTCTTTTCTGCGGTCTGCCATCTTTGAGGCTGCAAAGTTTCGCCACACCCGTCTGGTGCGCTGCAAACCCAAATCAGCCGCAGGGGCCTATGTAAGTGTTCTCTCTTGAGCTTTTATACTACTCTATGGCTACTGTTCATCTGCGTTATGCGCGTCCAACTAGAGCGGCCCTTTACTATGACGTAATGGTTAGAACTCACCAATAAAAAATGCAGCTCTTATGCACACGTATACAACATCAACCTCACCGGTCATCATTCTATACATTCTATGAAGTTTGCGATTGTGCCGCATGTGTTGTGCAGCGAGGCTGCAGTAGCTCGGAGTGTTTTGCAACGCTTTATCGCTTTCCATCGCTTCCGCAGATTGAAATAGCAACACGGCGGAAGCATGAAAAATAGGACCATGTGACCTCGTGGACGGAGCCAATATTTACTCTTAGGCCATCACTGATTATAGTGGTGTGACAAGCAGTAAAGAAAACGTAGCTGCGTTACCTTCCTTGTTTCTCTTCATTCTAATTCTTTTTTCTTCTCTTTATCTATGTTTCTTGTACCTCTTCTGCCTATATCTTTCTTTCTTTTTCATTTCTCTCTCTCCATGTATATATATATATATATATATATATATATATGTGTGTGTGTGTGTGTGTGTGTGTGTGTGTGTGTGTGTGTGTGTGTGTGTGTGTGCGCGCGCGCGAAACTTTTTCATTACGGGGCCCACCAACACTTCAATGACGTATTTTCGTCATGGAAGTGACGTCGAAAAACTATGCACAATCAGAAGACAAAAAAATTTGGTCATACGGAGTCGAACCCGGGACTTCTGGCTCTACGGCTACAAATTCCGGGCACACTATCCACTACGCCATGGTCACTTCTTCTTTTCTTCATTGACTGTGCCATGGTCACATACTTCAAACCATTAAAGAATACGCCATTTATATCTACGACAGTTCTCTCAGCCTTCTTGGTGAAGCGCAGTAATGTAACATGACCGCGGCACCTACGATTAGTTCCTTTAACGCGTCGTTTCTCGGCTTCGGTCGCATTCTGCGCGTTTCCAATAGCAGTATGGGCAATTCTGTCAACGCCAAACACGTCTTACTCTAAGCATCGGTGTCACTCATAGCATTTATTCATATTGATTGATTGATATGTGGGGTTTAACGTCCCAAAACCACCATATGATTCTGAGAGACGCCGTCATGGAGGGCTCCGGAAACGCATTCATTCATAGGCCCCGCACACTTACCAGAGGGAGCTGCGTTCGTCGCCCTGTACCGTCCCAAGTTCGCTGACATTGGCCGCAAGGGGCACGCAGAAAACAGACGCGCGCACGCGTCCCCATGTAGCCCGGCCACAATCCGCCCACTCGTGCAGGCAGGGAGACAAGCGCTCAGCGTTCCTTTTCGCGGACACCGTCTTAATGTTGCTGTTTACATCCGCTAGGCTTTACGCTCTGGCACGCCAGTCAGATTGCAAAACTCGACTGCACTGTACCTATACCGAAAATAGCTTTGCAACGCGTAGAGCAACGTGCCTGCTTCGTCTGGGTGTAATATTCCGCGTTCGCTGCCTATGCTCACCCCGCGAAAAATCGTGGCGGGCCAACAGACAAGACACAACACGTATTGCGTTTCCCTCTGGTCGGGCATAACGTTCAATAACTCCAACGTGCCACGAGTATGCTAGTTTAGCCCCAAGTTCGGTGTCCGATCAAGTGCGTTCTTCTGGCTGTCAGATCGCTTTCTCTGTTTCAGCAGCCACGTACGACCACATATTATTGATGGATGTTAGTAGTCGGGATTGAGCAATGTACGACTGAACGTAAACGTGAATTCATCCACGTTGAAGCTGTCAGACACCAATAGACGTCGCGCAAGCTATCTTGTATCAATATACACTAAACGTGAAACTACTTTTGTGAGTAGGCGTTTTGCTTGCGTCTTTTACCGATTCCTAGGACGAAGAGATCAAACACAATTTTCGTTTGTGTAGTAAAATAGATTTAAAAGAAGTTGACAAAGCATTAGGCAAATTAATTTCTTGCAGCTCAATTTCGTGCTTCAGCCACTTAGATATCCATATTGTACATGGTAACTTAATTTGCGGCATAACTATTGCTGCCATCCATGGACCATATTCTTCTTTTGTTTTATTACAAGTTTTTTTCAAATAGAAGTCGGCATTCTTGAGTATCATTTTTCCTGTTTTGATCTTCTGCACCTATGCACCATCTATACGTGCTTGTCTTATTTACCTGCTTTGTGGCCTTTTACTTATTTTTCTATGAATATTTTATTTGAAGTGTGAAAACTGTTGCTTATACAACCTCAGTTTTGGGAATATGCCACAGTGTAGCAATCATCAGCAGCAGAACGGGCTTCAGTAATTATTGATCATTTAGCAGTGCTTCTCTTATTTACCTGCTTTTGGGCCTGCTATTCATTCTCTTATGAATATCTTATTCAAAGTGTGCAAACCGTTGCTTATCCGTTCCTCCGTTGTGGGGATATGCCACGGTATGGCTATCATCAGCAGCAATGTCATCGTGTCTACATTTTGAGAAAGAACGACAAGCATGGATCCAGCATGGGAAGTCGCGGTAAGAGACTTCCGCTTTACAATGTTCATGTTGCAATGGCAAGCTGCAAGAAGTCCTGATGAATCCAGGCGGTATAAGCGGGATGAAAGGCGGTAGAAGAAGGAGTACGCATTACCAGAAATGTTCAGCAGAGAACAAGAAGGCTGTCAACAAACATTCATGGCCACTTGTTTTGTAATGGGGCCGTGGTTTTTCCCAGTATTTTCTGAACTGATTTAATGCTCAGCGTGACCATATATCTTAAACACGTATGCGGAAGGTCTTGCCGAGCCTACCTATATATTTTATTGGCAACGTAAAAGGAAGGGAAAGGGAATGTTGTAGGAAGTATAAGAAGCCCTGGTTAGTAAAGACCTTGTCTGTGGCCTGTCAGCAATGTGACGTAAGCGGGGATATTCAGATTTATTAGCTCGCACTTTTAAGGCGTTCACTGCTTTTGTGACATTCATGTTTAAGCAAAGCAAATATAGTTTGCTTGCAGTACGTCTGCTACTGCTTTATATTATAAGTTTGACGGCAATAGTTTTAGGCGCTGTCACTAGAGTTGAAAATATGAAGCAATAATTAATTGTGTTTTGCGTATGCGTGTCAGCAGATCAATATCTTGGGAGATGACGTGACAGTTATGATTGAAAAGTTGTGCCTCCTTTAGATTTAACAGATCTTACCAATACCGCAACGTGATCGCGAAAGGTGCTGCTTTTTTCACTGCTTTTTTTCACTGCTGCTTTTTTCGGAAATATGAATTCAGCTCTATCAAAATCTGTTGGGCTTGTTGGTACGAGGGCAACTCTGCACAGTCATGAACACTCGCTAGCACCAAGTTCGTTCACATAAACGCATTTGCCGCACTCGGTCACAGGGTGTAATTGTTTGTCACCTAGCGCATTTACCTCTAACGAATTTGTTCATGACATGCAGTGCCACGTTTCGACCCTCTAGCATCCCCTAGTTCTTCTTCGTTTCTTATTCTTTTTGTTTTTATTATGTGTAAAATGTACTTCACGACGCAAATCGAAGTAATTTGTTGCATGTGATTTTTTATTTATTTATTCATTTATTCATTTATTTATTTATTTATTTATTTATTTAACAATACTGTCAATCTCATCAGAGATTATAGCAGGGAGGGCATATGAAATCGAGTATTTGTTTACACAAAATCATAATGATGAAAAACGCAAGAAAAAGCCGGAATCACAACATGACACACAAAAATTAAATTATACATTGCCAATATAGGAACACACAATCAAACAATTTTAGTAATAGCAAGATCATGAACTTATTTTATGTGTTTGTCTGTTGCCTCGTCTGGCTATACATTTTCGTATACCATACATGAAGCCCCTCCTTATTGAGTCCTGCTTGTAGTGTTTCGAAATAACCAAGATGGCCGCGGAAACAGACGCCTAACAGTGCCGCCGCGTGCAGACCTTCCAGCGTCAAATCGACATGCGGCTGGCCGATCGTCGTGCATCCAACTCTGCGGTGAGCGTGCGCGAAGCCTCGTCCCGTCAGGTCCAGCCGGTCTGGTGGAGGCGCCAGCTATTCTGCATACTGGCCGGGGTCGCCTGCATGCTCGTGCTGCTCGTGTTGGCCGCGTACCACCTGCAGCCCAGGCAGCCGAGAAATTTCGCCGCCCTCGTCTCGAGCGCCCGGCACACCGCCGCCACTCCGGCCTGGAGCTACAACGCCACTGACCACGACGCCAACGACACCGTGACACTGCCCCCATGACGCGAGCCCTACTGACCGTGGTCAGCCGCTGCTTCTTTCGTAGATTTCCGCCCGCGGCGAAACGTTTCTTACACATACGAATACGCATACACTTCACAAGACCTTGTTACTGTAGTGGAAAATTAAATGCGAAGTATTTTCCGACTACTACTTGCGCGACCAGTTCATTCATTCGTTTTATCTGTAAAATAACGAGTTGTCCTTCTATGGGCTTATGACTCACTCGATATTTGATGTCCCGCTAAACGGAGCTACGTCTAGCAGCACACAGGGAGTGCCACTAGCAATAGTATTATTCAATGCTTACAATGCCCGTTAGTCTCATTCCTGTAATGATCTTATTTTCAGTTTTCATCGGCAGATGTATTCACACATTCAGTAAAGCGAACTTGTTGGTTGAACATCTCAAAACAAAAAGCAGAGCGGTAAAAACAGGCTTTCTGTGGTGGTTGTTCTACGGTCACTCGATCTCCACCCTTTGGCAGAACCAGCCGAGTTTGCCTCTCCACAAGTGAGTGGTAGTTACCGTTCAACCTGCCGCGTCTGTTATGGCACTCGCTTTCGGCGACCTGGAAGGCTCCCGCAAATCTCCCTTCTACCACAGCGAGGAAAGTTCCATGTGGCAGGGCAACTGAATCTGCCCCCTTTGGTCGGAGAAGGGGGAGGATCGAGCAGCCGTAATTGTTCGTTCCACTTCTCAGTGTTCGTTTTTATTACCTCTCTGCTCTCTGTTTTGCACCGTCAGATGACCTTCGCTCCACGCGATTCAGATCCCAACCCGAATGCCCAGTGGTGAAATCAGCTGCTCTTAACAATGTCTCCCCTTGCTCTGAAAACGAGTAAGAGTGCAAGACACTGAACAAGAGAAGTGATGACATGACTCATTTTCAAAACGACGTGTGCCACCTTGCCCATGCAGTAACTCTATTGCCTCCGCATGTGGGTTGCGTGTGCGTTGGCAGATATGTAGTGGAAAATACGAATCTCTGCCTAGGAAAGGATTTATGTATTTTTAATGGCATGATGCCACAGCTTGCTGAAATATCTAACGAGTCGCGATGCCGAGCGAGATCTGTTCATACAGGTGGATGTCTTGACGCACGCTGCAAGGCACCTATAAGAGTTATCCGGGATCCAACAAAAGGTACGCTTCTGCCATTCCAACACTGTGAACTTTTTTCCTAAAAACGATGCATTTTTGCAAATAATCGAGGCGTAGAGTGGTTTAGAATAACCTGTGATTTGCTCTTTTAGTAAAGTCCTATAGCTATAGAAGCTCTGTGAGTGCATCTGCTCTCACCTTAACAGTCCATCGCATGCCCATTCTTTGCATGCGCGTGCAATTGAAATAACTTTCCTTGCGTTTTTGATGATCGTGGTGAACGACGGTTGCTTCAGTATTAACGAGGGCTTTCACGCATTTTTCGCTTGCTTGAACAGTCGCTTATATAATCACGGCACATTCAATGAATAAAAGGTCTCGTAGGAAACAGCGTGGTCTGGCTGCTGCGTCATTGTAGTCGGAACTGGCGCGTCTCTGTTTGTTTGAAGAGCTGGGTTATGGTTCCGCAGGATTTTTGACGACAATGGTGGCCGATTGATTGATTTGTGGGGTTTAACGTCCCAAAACTACGATATGATTATGAGACGCCGTAGTGGAGGGCTCCGGAAATTTCAACCACCTGGGGTTCTTTAACGTGCACCCAAATCTGAGCACACGGGCCTACAACATTTCCGCCTCCATCGGAAATGTAGCCGCCGCAGCCGGGATTCGATCCCGCGACCTGCGGGTCAGCAGCCGAGTACCTAAGCCACTAGACCACCGCGGCGGGGCAATGGTGGCCGAAGGACCCCATTCTTGCATTACATGAACTCACTATTCCCTATCTTTATTTTGGAAACGCCCCGGACCAAATTCAGGTAATTTTGAGAAGAAAATTGTAAATTTAGATTTTTATCAATGTTTTATCGAACTCTTCCCCCTGACGGGGAACCGTAAAGACGCCTGCGGTCAAGGACAGGACGGAAAAAAACACTTAAGAGGCCCTTTCTTAAACTTGAAAAAGCATTTTCAGAGTTTGGGTCGTTCAAGATTTTGCCTTGAGTTCACCTAAGAATATGCTCATCTTTTTCTGTTGTTGTTGTTGCTAGTAGTTTCTAACATGTCTCTGCGGCGCCTACCACGCATAATCATGCTCTGATATTCTTGTATCTCAAGTTGCGGGGCCAGTTGGTACATTACATTAACGACATGTATACACATGTGCGTACATCTATCCAAAAATAAACAAACAAAGCTAACGGTGAAGAAAGTACTTTTTCAAGCAATCTTGCGCCACATCCAGCAGTTTTCCTGTTTTCTTCACCGTTTCCTGTGATAACTTGTTTTGCCTGGATAGCTATTTCCTTAAAGTTGATAGCATTTTCGTTATCACGTGACCGATAACGCCAATAGCACGTGTATTTGGTCCACTTGAAAGTGAAACGTCACTAATGGTGATGATACGTCGAAGACATGGATGCATAGGTGCTGTCAGGGACTGCAACAGGCCTGTTTGCGTGATGTGTTTTAACAAAAAAACATGTATTCACGCTTATGTTCTTGCAGTTCAATAAGGTCTTCTAAACTATGACTTGTTCTTCAAGTATTTCTTAGTTCGAAGTTGTCTCCGCTCCAGAAAACCGGTTCTCTATGGTCTAGCATTTCAATGCTACCGAGCTACGTGAGGGAAAGCCAACACCAAGGGGCACGAGAATGAAGCAAACGCATGCAACGCTGGAATCTAATCTGGTACCGTGATACCGTCGGCTTTCATTCAAGTAACATGAACCAAATGCACGAAATTTCGACTCTTCTACCGAGCCGTACCAGTGATGACCACTGCGTGTGTTTATTTATTCATTTTGAGAATACTCATTCGTGCTAGATCGCCTTAAGAGTCAATGTTGACGCGAACAGGTCGTCCATCTATTACAGACTACATAACGTAGTCCTCGTGTTTAGTACTTATCCCCTTTGCAGATTAAAAAATGGTTTAGCGTGGCTCTGGAGCTATAGACCCTTTACTGCGATTGATTTATTTGTGGGGTTTAACATCCCCAAACCACCATATGATTATGAGAGACGCCGTAGTGGAGGGCTCCGGAAATTTTGACCACCTGGGGTTCTTTAACGTGCACCCAAACCTGAGCACACGGGCCTACGACGTTTCCGCCTCCATCGGAAATGCAGCCGCCACAGCCGGGATTCAATCTCGCGACCTGCGGGTCAGCAGCTGAGTCAGCACCTTGGCCACTAGACCACCGCGGTGCGGCCATAAGAAAATGGCACAGCTGCGTAAGTGCACACTTATTTACAGATGCGTAGTGAGCACATCGCTACATCACCATGAATTATTCCCCGCCAAACAGTGCAGCCATGTTGGCGGCCACATTAAACAAATTCTAAAAAAAATGTGTGTACTTATTGTGTGTATTTAAAAATGTTGTGTGTATTTAAATGCAGCCGCCGCAGCCGGGATACCCTTTACTGCGAGCAGTTCCCGCACCACGCACCAGAGTCCTGGTCAGGTTTGTCGCCAATGAACGCTCCGGTGAACCAGTAGCATCAGCCCTTAACAACCTCAGCAATAATAAAATGTAATAGCTAAGCGGCTCAGCGGGCCCATAGGAAATGGAGACGCCAACTGCACATGAGGGGAATGCTGGAACCACATTCCGCGCATGTGCAGTTGGCGTCACCACTTGCGTTTTACGGAACGAGCCACTTGCCCGCTCATTTCGTCTCCTCAGCGAAGTGTGCGCCGCGAACGAGAGTTTTCCAAGCGAAGCGCCTGCTCGATTGACAGTTGACAAGATTTCACCCGCTGCAGCAGGTGGTGTAGCAATGCGTTCCGTTGAAACAAGCGGCATATCGCCAAGCTAAAAAGTCTTTCCTTTTGTATTGCACTCCACTGCCCCTTCCGCTCCTACACGCTGGGTCCGCTGAGCCTGTTCTGTGCGGCCAAATGCGGAAGGGAGTAAAGATGATTTGTTCTGTTGTGAGTTGCAAGAACTGTGCCGAAGCGCCAAATGTGCGGGTTGTTAACATGCGTGACCTTCGAACGCCACAGATCCCTAAGGAGTGCTCGTGACCATGACCATTATCCATACACGCCTTTTTAGCCGAATCACCAGGAATGAATCAACAATTACAACCAAGCACCTGCTTTTCGGCAGAGAGAGCCAGGCTGGCATTGTCTGCAGCCGCAACAAGTCACCACCGCCGGTACACAACTTTACAAAATGTTGACCTATAAATGTGCGTGCGCGTCAACATTGAGTCCAGCGCATGAAAGCTCAGTTAACTTACTTGAACAATGTCCCTCTTCGTGTCAGGGGATTGAACGTGCAAACACGAGCAGGGCAACACTAGCGCAGACTGTGAGCTGGAACGAAGCACAGCAGCGGACAGGAAAGGAGGCACGAAAGTTCATGTGCGCATGCCCTGGCAAGATGCACGGCATATGGAAACGACACACGGTGGGTGTAAGTGAGAGATACCTGTTCAGGGGCTCGATTGCTTCTTCGTGCGAATTAATCGAAGTTTAGCTCACGCATGCGATACCACTATTACGAATATCTCAGGCCACAACTGCAAGACGCGTTTCCTCATTCCCGTGCCTGTATAGAACTGCGCATTCATCGAATTTAGGCGTGTATTTAAGTAAGTTTGTCAGTGTATTTTACAAAATGTACGTCAGTCCGCTTCTTGTCAGTTACCAGCTTATTCTTTTTCTGACCGGTGCCACATATACCGTAGCGGGCTTATCGACAGTCGTATCAACATGGTATATACTTGGCGCTTTCTTTAGCTTGGGAGATACGCGATAAATGTAAAAACTACGACTCGTTTGTTACTATTGTTTTCTGCAACCATGCTCGCACTTAACAAGATTGACTTCTTTAAACATTCAGCGGGTGTGGTCACGGAAAAGCGAAAATAACCTACATCTATAGAAGACGCATAACCTGCGCATCGAAGCTGGCACTCATTATCTGCTCACCCGACTTAATGAGGGAACACTAGTGGCATGACGTGGCTATATACATATGGCCGTAAATGTGACCATATAGGTGGGGTGTAAAAAAGTTAGTTGCCGCTGCTTACGTACGGATCTGACCGGTCAATGTGTTAACAAAAAAAAAACAATAAAACAATGGTCCCTAACCCAAGTCTTCCCAAGTAATATACGTATGCGTTTTCGAGAATGTGTGTACATGCCAAATCTTGACAAATGCGCAATTTTATACAGACGCAGGAATGAGGAAAGGTGCCTAATGGTTGAGGCTTTGCACACTGATAATAACGGTAGCACTTTAGGCAATTAAAACGCCTAAACACTTATCTCGCACGTAGACCACTATGCATGCCGTATCTCTTCATGTCTGGATTCGAATAGATAAGAGTGTTCGCCTGCTTTTTTTTTTACCATCTGCGTCATGTGTTGCCTTGGAGTCTCACTCTTCGGTCCTAAGCTTTCGTGTGTGCACCAGGCGGCGCACACATCAAGTCTGTTCGTGTTTGCGCACCCACTCGGGCAACACGAACACCTACATACCAACCACGAAGGAAGGAAAGGTGATACCAACTAACTCACGTATTTCTTATAGGGAGGATGGATGGATGGATGGATATGGCTGTACCCTTTAGATCGGGCGGTGGCTAGCGCCACCAAGCCGTAAATAGGCTCAAGTTTGCGCAGCGCCATTCACCGCCCTAGCGGAAAGAGGGCAAAGCTCCGGTCACTCGAACGAGCCGCGCTTGATGGGTTCTCCCATTGCGCGCACGAAATAGGCTCAAGTTTGCGCAGCGCCATTCACCGCCCTAGCGGAAAAAGGGCAAAGCTCCGGTCGCTCGAACGAGCCGCGCTTGATGGGTTCTCCCATTGCGCGCACGGAAAACGTGTTCCTTGGAGCGCTCATCTCGCATTTTGCACGCTATGGGCAGCGCTCCTTCGTTATTCTGGAAAACAGGCACGCACTACTGCCGCATTGTGAGCTGCTACAAAAGTTTCAACATGACGAATACCTGAAAACTGCCCGTCAAGTTCTCCAGTTTACAATCCAAGTGGTGCGAGAAGCAAATTCGTCAAGAGATAATTATGACAGTTCGCCGATACTTTGCGGTCAGGTTACTTTGAAAATATTTTGTCGTGCACAGTACTTCAAACTATTAATCAACTGAAAGAAATGCGATGGCAGGACTCATAATAAAAGAAAGCGTGTTTGTAAACCGAAAAATAAGCAAATAGACAACTGCTGTACATTTTGCGATTGGACTCTCGCTTTCCGAGACAACCATTAGTATGCGAAAGCACTGGAGCTTGCTAGCTTAATACACCTAAAATACCGTACTATGAGCCCTGAAAGTGTTTTATTCAGCTGATGGCTGTAGACTTCTCATCGCCGCTCAGTGTAAACAGATTTGCGCTGTGGGTTCGCGCTGGGCGTTTATACCAATGGATCTCGCAAGCAACGCACACCGATAAGTTAGCATGATGAGGTGTTCTGATGCTAGGATCGAAGTAATGAGTTGGAGTCTCGTATACGCCAGCTGCATTTTCACGGGAGCGAAACGCAGTAACAGTGCGCTCGGATTTTGGTGCAAGAATGACAGTGTTGGTGTTGCATATTTCAAGCGTACGGTGGTATGACGCTCAATGTAAACAGAAGTGGCACTCGCTGCGTGTGTACCCTCTGTCCGTTGTCGTAGTAACCGTATACACTTCAAATAGATTTAGGTGCACGTAAAAAAAAACACTCAGGTGGCCGGAATCAGTCTGGTGTCTCAAGCCACGGCGTGCCTCCTAATGTTATCATGGTTTTGGCGCTTAAAATATTATATCCTTGCATCCACCGGGGCCACGGGTGATATAGAGCCGCTGCAATGAAAACGAGTTGAAAAAAAAAGCCCATAAAATACTTCTTTTTTGTGCGCATCATTGTATTTTCAAGGGAGCTACAGAAAATCAAAGGTGTCATCGAACTTACGATACGGTCTTGTTAACATCCGATGAAATGATTGATGTGTAGGGTTTAACGTCCCAAAACCACCATTTGATTATGAGAGACGCCGTAGTGGAGGGCTCCGGAAATTTCGACCACCTGGGGTTCTTTAACGTGCACCCAAATCTGAGCACACGGGCCTACAACATTTCCGCCTCCATCGGAAATGCAGCCGCCGCAGCCGGGATGCGAACCCGCGACCTGCGGGTCAGCAGCCGAGTACCTTAGCCACTAGACCACTGCGGCGGGGCAACATCCGATGAAAAGCTCGGCAAAAGTGAAACTCTTATGAAACTGAACACACCGCGTTGAAATGATGCCAGGGACTGAAAAGGGCAGACGTAAGTTTGGCCCCTTCACAGTGACCTAATAAATTGAAAGCCGCGTGACAAACTTGGCATTCAAGCAATAGAAATCCGAACGCTATTTAAAAATGCGCGCGAAAGCGTGGCGATCGTTTGTCGGCAGCTCCGAGAAGACATGAATGCCCCAGCAAACGCGTGTTTTACCGGGAACATGCGTATAAAATATGCGCCGTCACCTCACTTTTAATGTCGTAGAACGGCAGCTGTTCACTATCGACATTCACAAAGTACTCACTCAAAGACATCATGTTTGACTTGCTTGGTCCCGCAAAGGTTGTCAATGCATCGCTCTCGATTTTGATTAGATTCACCCCGTAAAAACGTTTTTTACAATCTTTTTAAACCTTCGGAGCAAGTCACAGGTAACACTGCACGTGGAGGGCGACCAGATAACAGCTCGTGCAGGCTCCTTTTGGCGTTGCATAAGTGGTTGCCAGACTAGAAGGGTGGTTGTTGCCAGACTGTCGTTAAATTTAGCCGACAAATGTTTTCCTGTAGTTGTGGCTTCTCCGTAAGAGTTTGGTGCTATCCGCGGTGTATTTCGCGAGTGCATGAGCGACACTGGCCGTTTTATTTACGGAATGAACCGCGCCTAGCAGAAGTCGAGCGCGGCGCTGCTGCACAATTAAGAGGCCGTTTTAATTAACGGAATGAACCGC
Source organism: Rhipicephalus annulatus (assembly GCA_013436015.1). NCBI lineage: Eukaryota > Metazoa > Arthropoda > Arachnida > Ixodida > Ixodidae > Rhipicephalus > Rhipicephalus annulatus. Next base: position 132,175 of record WOVY01009590.1, read on the forward strand.
GCCTAGCAGAAGTCGAGCGCGGCGCTGCTGCGCAATTCAGAGGTCGTTTTAATTAACAGAATGAACCGCCCATTACAGAAGTCGAGGCGCGTTCTCTTGCTGTGTGCGCAGCTGTGCGATTAAGACATCGTGTCTCAGTATGGGGGATTACGGGGAAAACTGAATAAAGTCGCAGGAGGTGATGCGCTGCCCCCCTCCCACCTTACTTTTCTTTTTTTTTTTCCTCTCTTAGCTTATCCTGTCGCGTCGACCGCGCGCTACGACGGGGTACGCTACTCTTACGGAAAGGCCACAACTACAGGAGAAACTTTTCTGCCAAATTTAGCGGCAGTCTGGCAACAACCACCCCAAAGTCTGGCAACAAACTTATGCAACGCCAAAAGGAGCCTTGCCCGTGAACGTGCTGAGATTGTGGAGGCGGGAGTGGCGTACCGAGCGACCGGCTTTAGAAAGGCGGCAAATGGATGAATGGATGGATGTGGCTGTACCCTCTGGATCGGGTGGTGGCAAACGCCACCTAGCCGTAAAACGCGCGCGGCGCAGCGCCCCCTGGCCGAGGTTGGGAGGCCCATTGTAAGAGCGGCACTTATTTTAGCACCGAGTCCACCACGGTGGTGTAGCGATTACGGTGCTCGGGTCCGGATTCGAACATCACGGGCTCGATCCTGGCTGTGGCGGCCGCATTTCGATGAAAGCGATGTGTGTTACGTGCTATCGGTGCACGTTAAAAAACACCACATGGTAGAAATTCCCTGTGTATACTCCACTGTGGCGTGCATCGTGGTTTTGGCACATTAAACCTCGGATATGATTTCGCAGCAGTGAAATCAGGCAACCAGCTTAATGCCCAGGTAAATGGGAGCAAGCGCGCCATTGCAGAATCACTTGAAGCTTTTTTAGTCCAACTGTGAATGCTCTTTGATCTTCGCAGCCAGTAATCTTAAAGGTAGCCCCAACGATCATACAGATGTTAAATACTGTTGACAAGGATGACGCCGAAGGAACTATCTTATTTACAATGATCAGGAAGAAAATTTTAAATTCCATCTGGGGCATAGTCATGTGCGGCATTACTTTACGCACCTACGTGAGACCCGTCGTGGTCTTATGGACCTGCGGTGACACACTGCGCATCGATCAGCGCAGCCTCCGCGTCATCATCATCCGGGCCTGACACGGCTGCGTGCAGCGTCCCCAACAACACACCGCACCGTCACCCGTGGCATGATCGCAACAACAGGCTTGGAAGATTTGCTTTGGTAACCAGACTAGTGCAACAACAGGCTTGGAAGATTTGCTTTGGTACCCAGACGAGTGCAACAACAGGCTTGGAAGATTTGCTTTGGTACCCAGACGAGTGCAACAACAGGCTTGGAAGATTTGCTTTGGTACCCAGACGAGTGCAGCGTCGGTATGTTTGCCCGCTGCTGTTATTAATCTATATAATGAACGAGCTTACGTTTTGATGTTGGGGCCCCGCCGCGGTGGTCTAGTGGCTAAGGTACTCGGCTGCTGACCCGCAGGTCGCGGGTTCGATTCCCGGCTGCGGCGGCTGCATTTCCGATGGAGGCGGAAATGTTGTAGGCCCGTGTACTCAGATTTGGGTGCACGTTAAAGAACCCCAGGTGGTCAAAATTTCCGGAGCCCTCCACTACGGCGTCTCTCATAATCAGAAGTGCATGGTTTTGGGACGTTAAACCCCACAAATCAATCAATCAACGTTTTGATGTTGGGATTTGTGTTTGGTTGGTCACGACATCCTAGAGACCGTAAGGCGTTATACGTAATGTATGGGATGGACAGGTTTCCTAGAATTGTACCCTAAGAATGCTTGCGTATTGCCCCACATGCTCATTTCGTTGTATGTTTTATTGTCAACGAACCATTGCACTTGTAGATATTTTTTTGCGTAAACCGCGCCAAAATGTCTGGGAACATTCGAGATTATTTTAGGATCATCTGTTTGGCATCAGCGCGCAAACGCCAGCAGCTGAGTGGCTGAGTTTCTTCTCGAACAAACGCGGCCACCGGCGATAACGCAGTGATGCCACAAATATTAATTACGACACGCCTTGTCGAGAATCAGTTTATCGACGCCATGTTCGCTGATATCAGCGCGCAGTACGCATTACTCGCCGTAGTTCGAGTTTCCGTTTCTCGGCCACAATTTCTGCCAAATAAAGAGTTTCACCTTGGACATACCGAATGCTGCCTTCGTCGACGTCACGACCACGAGACAGTGTGAATGCTGGCTTTTCAAGTCATTTCGAATGCATCAGTATGCAAAGCTTGACAATTCAGTGCAGCACTTTGAGTAGCTATGTACTCCTTGAATGGATTGCCAGGCGTGAAGGCAAGCATCAGTTCCGGGTGGAGTTCAATTTCAGAATGTTGGCTCGGAAGCACACCTCCTCCCATGTCATCGTTGCATATTTAACGATCTTCAACGAACTAGGGTTTCTCTGCAAGTAAACCACGAACGTCTGTGTCTCTGTAAGGAAACCAGGGAGGTCCCTGGGGTGTAATCAGGGTGCTAAAACATGCTTTATGTATGATCGTGCGTTTGTTCGCATGCGTGCAAATCTGTATATGCAAGCAAAATTTAAAAATTCTGAAAAATTTTGACACCCCCCCCCACCTCTGTAGGCGCATGAATATAACAGCATGAAAGATATCCTCCACAGAAACGGATTGTTTTCGTTGACTGTCAGTTTCGACGTAAGCACTTATTGCGTCATATTCTGAACTGGCGGGCACTCTGCCCGCACAAATTGAACTGACTCATTTCGGAAACTTGAAGGCATCGTTTCCATCAGATAAACTTGATTCACTACATATAATGTCAGGCGAACATTAGTAAATGCATAGAAAAACATGTTAACTTGTTTCACAAATAGCCTATTTCTATCCCTTGATATTCGTTGACCCTGCCGTCCTGTGCTCCGGACGTCGCGAATTTTCGCAACGTTTTGCGTAGATCAACTGCTAACTGCTTTTAAAGAGACTACTACAGGTGGTAGACACTGAATTGCGAATAAAACGAGAGCTCGGCCTGACAGCGCCAGAATGTTGCACCAGAATGTTGCGCCAGAATGGCCTCCATACGATTCAGACTAGATACTTCATGTGTTTGGAGAAAATACATGAAAGAAATCTTTTGTAGTGGACGTTGTGCTTCGAGTCCGCAAAAGATTTCTTATGCTTTGTTTTCCCACACTTTGTTTTCATTTCAGTATATTAGTACTGACAAACGCGTTCATCACAGATATAATTAAAAACAGGCATGTTTGACTATTTTGTCCTTAACGCGCTTCAAGAACTGCTTCCAGGTCGTCTTGTATTTCTCGAAACTTTGTAGAAGCTGTGGTCGACGATTTGTGCCGTAGTGTAAGACCCCAAGAGGCGCCGTTACCTCTATAGTCGGGCGTGAAGCCTGGCTATAAGAGTACTTTTGCTTACACCGCCATGCGTCCTCACAAACGGTTCTAGTGTGGACTGACGCTGTCGATAGTAGCGGCTGACAAGGTGGACATGCTGCGGACCCGAGTTCCGGTTCCGCTCCGCTCCCGCTTTTTGCTCGCCAGGCACGGGAACCACGGCTTGGGTAGGTCTCGCATCGCCTCGCCCTCTTCCAGCGTTTCCGGCAGTCGCTGGTTGTTGGTCTCCGGCAGAGGAAGCGTGATGAGTGCCGACGCACAGGACAGCCCGCCCAGGATAAACAGAGGCAGGAACCGGCCGTAGAATGCCTGCGAAACAGCGAGCCCCGCAAATCAACGAAACGCTGCTCGTGCACTCCGTTTCAACGTTCCGCTAGAAACAATGGAAGGACCAGATTAGCTCACCAGTTGAACGACTTGGGCGCTGAGAAACTTCCCGAGAGAGCCGAAGGCCTGTCGTATCGAGAGTGCTTGCGAGCGTATCTCGGTCGGGTAGATCTCGGCGGCGAATAGGTAGCCCACGTTGTAAGCAGTGGTAAGGGCGAACCGACCCACCATCAGGATGGCGAATATTGCCCCTGATTTACCTGAAATACAACCGTATAGTCTTACATTTTTGTTTTGTTTAAAGAACGTTCGTTTACAACTACCTCGGCAAGGACATGTTTCATTTATCATTTACGTGTTACACCGATTCCTATGACGGCCAGGTCAAAAATGTTCTCTCTTTTTTTTGCATTCTTTCTTTTTCACAAGCTTTTGCCGGCTTCACAATTTCATCAGTAGAAATAGACGTAACTAAGCTCACCGAAAAAGCCTGCTACGCCCACGTAGCAGACCGCAGCGAGGCCGTATGCGCACACCATGCTAGGCCGGCGGCCCCACCTGTCGGCTAGCGGAAGAGCTAGCCCCGTGGCCAATATGTCCATCGCGTTGGTCGTCGACGTCATCACAAATGGATCGTCGGTTGCCGTGGCAGCGTACAGCTGGCCAGCCGAGTAAGTCAGGCACGACATCAACCTGCGCCCATGCACGACAAGGTTGAACCACATTTCGCTGCCAGCACAGTGCTTCAGCAAACGGTCGTTTGAACAGCATCTGTACACGTTCTTGTAATGAAATGCCAAGAAGAAGCTAGTTGGCTTTCAAAAAGTGATCACACGGGACAGTAAGAAGAAAATTATTCTGTTAGCACGTCCACGTGATAAGATTTTATTCTCGTATAACCCCACCCCCCAACTTCATGTCTGTTGGTAAGACAGTGTACCGAGAAATTGTACATTGTAGCGACGATGATACGTCTACTTTTAAACAGTATTTGCAACTAATACTTTTTGCGCATATTCGTGTTTTTACACTCACCAAAGAAAAAGTGTTATCATGAAACTCCTGCGGAGCGTAGGATACTTGAAAACGTCTGTCGTTGACGACTTCTTAGAAGCGTCCATCTTGGTTGGAATCTGCGATATTGAAACACGTTTATGCCCCTCAATAAAGCTGAAATGAACTGAAACTGCACACGAAGCGTCAAAATATTATGGCGCATCAATACTTCGTGGTGTACCCGAATCTATCCCACCGTTTTCCTCAAAATGGTGCCTTGTGTGTTCATTGAAAGCTCTCCAACTTGCATGTACCGGAATGTATTCGTCAGTTATATGTGTGCATTCAAACAGTCCAAAACGTTACAAATCCAGGCAGGAAATTTTAGAGCGGTTTTTATATTTTCATGTGTAGCGTATATGTTGCACTGCTGAAGTTGTTTTAAAATTGATGGCTATATAAAAATCTCACAGAATTGCAATCTCACATAAAATCTCACAAAGGTAAGCCTAATTGGTGTTAGAATTCCGTGAAACTTCGTGCAGAGCGTTGTCTATGTACCGGAGGACAATGCAAATATAGAGACGTTGAAAGTTCCACAGCTGGTTTACCACACATGTCATAACGACAACCAGCCAAGCGGAATGGGCTCAAGTGTCTCTTGTGTGTTCAACCATGCATGGCCTCCGTGACATTCCGGCAAAGCGCCGTTGCCAGAGCTATTGGCATGACTGTGCTCAAGATTACAATTGCTGCGGTAATGCCATTGAAGCACATGTTGTAGTCAATTTCGCAATCAATTCATGCGTGATCACAAAGTCTGAATAGTTAATGCTCCTGCGTCACAATTCATACCGAATCCTAGAAAATGGCACAAGCAATTCATCAGACATTCGTATTCTAATATCAATGACAGCCGAACTAGCAGGATGTGGAGCGCTTTCAATGGCCCTCTTCTGATTTCGATTTAAGGATGCAACAGCTTTCCCCGAGGCCGAGCCACGCAACAAAACCCCTTTTCTTCGGCGTAATGCTAATATCTCATTTAATTTTGGAAGTTGGAAACACCCTTCAGTTGCCAAATTTTCACCCCATATACGCGAGCGGCTGCGACGGCAGCAAATATTGACAACTCGATTCCAATCGAGGAAACAAGAAAGTAGCTGAAATGTAGCAAAGTTTTCTTGTTTTTTGCCGACACCAGCCCATAAAAGTGACCGAATTCACGCAATGTAGCCAAACCTGGCAACTCTGATATTAATTAGTTCGAATAGAAAAAATGATGAACATTTAGAAGAATTAATAATAATAATAATAATAATAATATATGGAGTTAACGACCCATAACCATGATTAAGAGATTCCATATAGTATGTGTTTGCCCGTTGTGCTTTTGGAAAGGGCGCTCTATGGTCTGTGTCTCTATCGATTCCTCCAGCGTGTTGTGGAGACCCATATCGAGTAATCTACTCGTGCTTGTGTTAATCGGTATAGTGGAGGGCTGCGGAACTTCCCTCCACCTGGCGTTCCTAAACGTGCACCTATATGTACACGAACCTCGAGCATTTACGCTTCCATCGAGATCATGGCCGGGATTGGATGCACGCGACCTGCGGGTGAGCAGTCGAGCACCATAACAGACCACTGTGCCTCCGTGGAACAATATGTAACTATAAAGCTTACGAAAGAGCAAAAGCTGAGAAGCTTCTCAGCGTCGCGCAATGCTCTCGAGTACCAAGCTCCTCTTAGTCTCTCGTTAAGCTTCTGTGATTCATTTAATGAAAACGAACCATTCAGACTCCATGGTTTTCTGCAAATTAAACAATGTCAGTTGATCAGAACTCCAGATAGTTGACGCGTCACTGAATTTTCAGCCCAGTATGGCACATGGGCAAGTGTGACAGCGCGTGTTTCGTGGCCCGTTTTCACGAAAACAAGTGAAGGTTTAGGGAAACTAGAGTTCCTCGGAGATTCGAATGCAGGTCATGTAACAACAGCTGTCAACCTATCACGAAAAACGGCTCACCTGAAGAGAGTCAAGTGCTGAACTTTCCACTTTCTTGCCATTGACACGAGAGACACGAAGAAGGATTTTTTTCGCCCTCTCCTTCCTTCCTTTGGAGAGCAGCCACCTAGTGGACTCTGGTATGAAACTTTGAGAAGTAGGAAAACACAGTTGTGTAATCAGTGACACAGGACTGAAATCACTTTCATCCCAGCTTCCATATCAATCCCGTTTGGTTCAATGTTCTATCGACGCACTAAGCCACGGTCACGAAATTTCGCCTTCTGAAAATAACGTACTTATCGGAGCGGATAGTGGTGCTTGTCATAACCTAAGAAAAATGCACAGAACCAAGTGCGTCTAAAACATCACTAAATAAAAACTGTTGCTAGAGGCGTGGCCTACCGTTTAGACCTGCCGATATAATAGGGCAGATCGGAAAAGTACGCCTGAATGATGTCGCTAATGAGCATCATGTTTTTAATCATTATTAAGGGTCAGTCAGATCATCAAGTTCTTCGGCAGGCGATACAGATTAGACAGGAAAAAGAGGCTCGCATTTGCAAAATAAAAAAAAATGTCATAGTCAAAACCTGCCTTCTTTAGCCAACAATAAAGGCGCACTACAAAACCATCAGATTACTTTATCCCATTGCATCACAATACACGCCCTCACCACGTTTCTCCCCGACTGAAGCTATCTGTAGAATCTCAAATATGTTTACATGGAAACCACAGGTCCTACGAGGCAGGGCAGCACGATGACAGCGTTGAGAAGCCGCCAGTGGGCAAGCCCGTAAGCCACCCATGGCATGCAAACTCCGAGCAGAGGGTAGGCGAACCGGAAAGCGCTCAGAACCAGCATCCGCTTTTGGGCTGGCACGTACTCCAACGCTGCAAAAGAAAACACGCATTCATCTTTCCATCACCACTACACTCGACGTTCGATACAAAGAAAACGTCCCTCAACGGTTAAGATACCTGGCATTGCCATGATTATGGATAAATAACCCTTTATTCTAGTCCTGGAAACAACTGCACAAAAAAGTCATAAACCACCTCTGAGGCTTGATGTAAAACACATTCTGTGGAAAGCCGCCACTACTGTGAACAGCTCCGCCAAATCTCGCAGTCAAGTGCGGCAAGCAGAGTTTACAAGCGGAGCACAAACTCACCGCTTTATTAGCTCCCCCCCCCCCCTCTTTTCGTACAGAAACGAGTGCTCACTTTCTACCAATATGCTCGGGCATTCTGCTTGAAATCACACAACAGGTAGTATGCTAGTGACTAGCATGCTAGTGACTAACAACCTAGATATATCTGCTAAAAGCTACTAGATCATACGCGCTTTCAGTCTCTCATTTCCCGTACATCTCGACAATGCAGCCACCCTCCCAGCTCAAATTTCACAACCATCCCTGATAACAAACACACTATTCCTCAGGGCATCAGCTAACGTTCTATAACTGTGAGTAAAGTTCTATCACTGAAAATGATTACAGGTGCCTGCTTCTTTTTTTATGACTTGAACTCACTGTACTCATTTTGAATTGCCTTATTTCTTGTAAACACTCACATGTTCAATGCCACTTGGCCCGGATGGCATTAGAAACAGATATTGTGGACCTGAGAGTGTTAAAAAAAATGACAGCATATCCACTGGGTGAATGACGGAGAGTGGGGCGAAGCTGGGTCCGCACGCCCCTGCCGCGCCCATTCGTCCTCCCGCGCTCGTACTGCAGGGTCGCTTTTTTTTTTTTGGGGGGGGGGGGGGGGGCGAGCGGCCGCCGCCCTGCGCGCACGCCGCTCATCAGCCTTGTCTATCCACCGACCCTCTGAACGCGCGCGCGCCAGAACGGCGCTTTTATTGTACTATAGAGCGTCCCCTGGCGCACGGCGCCGCCGCCGAAGAACACGCAATCGCAGTGGCGCGATCGTCTCTCTTTCTCTTTCCGTACGTGAGACGTGAATCCTGTTTTCATGAAACTCACCTATTATTATTATCTTTTGCTACAAAACGCCCTCTAGTGTGGGACAATTTTGCATTTCTCGGCGTATATGCATTCGTTCTATAGTACAAGGAGCGCCATCTATGGTAGGATTGGAGACTCGGCGAGTGGTGGTTACAGACGATAACGGGACTATCGGGTGACGCCATAAGGAGCTTCGCTCCTAAAAAAACTTAATCAATTCTTCCTCTTGAATGACTTACAATCGTTCAATTCGGACTCTTTCAGAGACGTCACTAATTGTTCAGTAATATATCTAGTCATGACGAACATGGAGTTCACGTGGACTTCCGTAAACCTAATTCGCAAAGCTTCTTTTTTTTCCTCGATACTTTCGTTGTGCCATAAAAAACATTGGCCAAGAACTTCTTTAGCATGACGATTGGTCTCCATTCAATCTTACGAACTGTACTGTACGATATCTTTCATGATTTTATGGTTGACATTTTACTGAGCAAAATTTTAACGTTTCATTAACGATAGGTGACTTTACCTATGCCAAGCATCACTTATTCATTGATCGTGCAAGACTCGTGTTAATTCTAAGTTGATTTGGGGCACGTTAGGACACCAAAATTGTTGTTTCAAGCATACAAAAAAAAACGTTTGTTGCGGAATCAACGTTGAATGAAGTTTTCTGAAAACTCAGTATGTGGAGACATTAGGTCTCTCCGGACACAATTTGAACAGTTTTTAGTGGTAAATGATTGCACAAAGACAAGAGATGCCGTCAAAAGCTGTGGCGTCACGGTAAGCTGTTGTGAGAAGTTCGAGGTGTTTTTCCATAACGCGTATTTTTTATTTTTCTCACTCAGTGAGCGTCTTGCTGTGAGCGTGTATTTAGCTGGTACAATAAAAAAGCAAAAGTTTTTTTTTCTTCCTTCAGTAAATTACAAGAGCTAGCACGCGCTTGCGCCACCTGGTTGCCTTTCCCCACCTTCCTAATACAAAGCAGCAGTAGCTATACAATATAAGTGATTGCGTCGGGCCACACTTGGCCCCTTGTTTACTGAACGAAATCTTTTTTAATGCGAAGTACAAGACTTACCCAACACGAAAGGGATAATGCTGATGGATAGAATGACACCTCCTTCAATAATCCTGGTGACCAGGAATACATAGAAGTCCTGCGTGAAGTAGGTGACCACAGCGCCCGCTCCTGCCAGGATGTAGATTGCAATCATCACGGGGACCCGGCCGATTCTGCCAGAAGATCGATTCACAATGTGCACTGACTCAATAATCGCGTTGACTTAATCCTTTGTAAAACAAGAAGTTCGGTATCAGAGATAATAGCTAATAAAACGCGGGCCTCGTGTTCAGTTATCTACCTAAGGACCATCGGCTTATTTCATGGAAATGAACTTTCAAATTAAACCTTACACAAAAGTAAACAGCGTCGTATACTTCAGCTTTAACCAACTATTATGGCACTGCTGTATTATTATTATTATTATTATTATTATTATTATTATTATTATTATTATTATTATTATTATTAACACTCGTAACTACTTATAGTTAACCTATAGCCTAGCTGATGACTTCGCATGCTTTCCCTGTGCTTTTCTATGAAATTCACGCAGGCACACGCATGAATTCCGGGCTGGCATGAGCCATCATTACGACAACCATCTTTTCGTGCTCACCGTCATTCGCATCACTACCGCATTTCTGTGCTTTATAGTGTGAAACATAAGTGGCACTTCATATTCATAGCGATTACTAGTCATATGCTTTTTTATCGACATCGCAATCACGATTACGTTGTCAACCGGCTTCAACCTCTCCACAAATCACGACATCAAACAACCATTGGTGTCAGTAATTGAGCCATTTTACAGAATAAAGCTAAAGTCATAACAATACTTAAGATAAACTGCTGGGTCTTTACGTGACAAAACAGCGATATGGTTATGGGGAACGCCTAAGTGATATACTCCAAATTAATTTCGCCCACCCTGGGTCCCCCCCAAATGCACCTAAATTTAGGTGCACGTGTGTTTTTTTATGTTTCATTCTCATGAAAATACGACCGCCGTGGCCGGAAAGACAGCATCGCGATGGCAACCACTGAGATTCACACTTGCTTGTCACTTATGGCGCCGATCCCAATCACCCCAATGGACATGGCGCCAAAGAAGAGGGAGTTTGCGAGGTACGCCTTCCAGGTCTGGCCACAAACCCAATCCATCTGGAAAAATAGAAAAAAAATTGTTCTAGTGGACGAATTTTTCAGAAATTTTTATGAAGGGGATTCCGATTTCCCCCGAAATTCTGGTGGAAGTTGGTCTTTACCAGAAATAAATAGTAAAAATAGGTGCTTTTTTTCTAAAATAGAAAACGCCTTTAGCAACTGCAACCCCCCCCCCAAACACCCCAAAAATTATGATTGCAGGGGTTTTTTGTTTATATTTCCTAATTGAAAAGGTACTGATACTCGTTTGTTTACCAACGAAGAACCAAATTTATGGAGCAGCTTTGTAAGGGTCCTAAGCAAGCTTGCGTGATTTTCTTGGTTATTTTGTCTAAGAATGTTCATTTCATTCTATTGTTGAAATTATTTACTTATTTATTGCGCGCAGATAAGAAACACGTCCACATTTTCTCGCGCCCATTCTTCGCAGTATTTTATATTTCAGTATAATGAGCTCGGTAAGCGAGATTTTCATATTTTGCTGTTTTCTCACAGAGAATGAAAGAGAGAAAGTCAAAGTAAAGACACGGTAAGATTGCACACAGTTCGTCACCTTATAAAGGAAGAAGGAGAAGGGGCAGAAAAAGAGGAAGAAAGAAGAAAAGTCAGACTACGCACACAACACACATATTGATGCTGGGCCCAAAGTTCATGCGCAGTGGCTGCCTCTCGGCTTGAGCTTAGCGCCAAGTGGTAAACATGCTCTAACTTTACCTCAACTCTATCGCATAAGCTTGTGAAACAAGCTTTAATACTACATCGATGTAGGTGGATTCAACAAAGCAAGCGAACAAACAGAGATACATACATCGGACACGATGGTCGGGTAAATGACGGAGTGGTCATAATGCCAGCCGGACTGGCAGGGCACGACGGGCAGGTTGTGCGTTGAAGGCAAGCTCGTATTAGTCCGTCCCCTCCAGGAACCGAGTTCCGTCAAGTTGAAGTCGTACATGGTGCACATGCTCCACTTGCCGCCCGATTCGCGAGGCACGCCCAAGTCACGAGCTTCCTCCCGCGTCAGGTTGAACAGGTCTTCGAGTTCGGGCTGGCGGCACCAGTGCGGCGGCTCGAGCAGCGTGAATATGTGAGCGAACAGCGGTATCACTCTCATGGGAGCCACGAACACCACCAGGTACACGATGAGAAGCCATTGGAAGACGCCGAACTCGCCGACCAGGTGCAGAGCCTCTTCGAACTGCATATCCTATAGCTGTGACGGAGATACGACGACTGAAAAGTTTATCGTGGGGCTTCCACATGCGTTCTTCGTGTAACCTAATGGTACTTTTTTTCACTACGTTCTTACCTGCTGTACCACAAACAAAACTTTACACCTCAGGAAAAGAGTAGTTATGTTTTAAAATTCTAACACCAACTAGATCTAACAACATTTTTTTTCGTTGTGCATATGCATAACGTCTAACACCTTAGAAAAAGTATTAAGTTTGCTTCAAAAATTAAGTTGAAGTACAGCATCCCCTCTGACATCAACCTATCTAACTACCGAGTTTTCATTCCGTCATATGTAATCATGTCTAAAATAGACGTTAACCGTCAGATCAGCGAATACTTCGGTACTAAAAAAAGGAGCAATGTAAATAATAAGGCCGTTATATAACAGCTGCATCTTACCGGTGCTCTCCCTCACGGCAAATACAGATGCCACGAGAAGAGTACCTCTTGATGTGAGTACGACGCAGTGAGCGATGGCGTAGAAAATGACAAGCGAACAGTGAAGAGCCACTTAAGTCAGACATTAAGTCTGTTTAGACTGACGAAATATTCTTATGAAACTCTATCGTCATTGATTTCGCCGCTATGTGCGTCCGCGTCACGCCTACGCAGATACAAG